>JAABKJ010007545.1:168401146-168688729 GCA_011634705.1 Andricus grossulariae
ATTTTCAAGAGCTTTCAAAAATTGCAAGGGATTTCAAAAGAATTAAAAAATTATTGAAAATATTGAGATTTGAAAAATTTTCAAGGAATATCATCAGATTTTATGTAATTTTACGGAATTTTAGAATATTTTAATCAAAATTTTAAAAAATATATTAAAAGAATAGAATTATTTCAAAGAATTTGAAGAGATTTTCAAGATTTTAAGGCATTTCCAAAGATTTTTAAAAATTTGAAAGATTTTAGGATATTTTAAAAAGATTCCGATGAATTTCAATAGAATTCAGGAAATTTTAAAGTATTTAAAATATTTTAGGGTATTTTAAAAGATTTCAAGGAATTTTCAAGAGCTTTAAAAAATTTCAACGGATTTCAAAAGAATTCAAATTATTGGAAATATTGAGAGATGTGAAAAATTTCAAAAAATGTCATCAGATTTAATTTAATTTTACGGGATTTTATAATATTTTAATGAAATTAAAAAAAAATATTTCTAAAAATAGAGGGATTTCAAAGAATTTTAAAGATTTGAAGAGATGATCAATATTTCAAGGTATTTCCAAAGATTTAAAAACATTTAAAGATTTTAGGACATTTTAAAAAGATTCCTAGGAATTTCAATAGAATTCAGGAAATTTCAGTATTTTAAATATTTTAGGGTATTTTAAAAGATTTCAAGGAATATCTGAGTTCTCAAACATTGCAAGGGATTTCAAAAGAATTCAAATTATTGAAAATATTGAGAGATTTGAAAAATTTCAAGAAATTTCAAAGAATGTCATCAGATTTTATGTAATTTTACAGGGTTTTATAATATTTTAATAAAATTTTAACAAAAAAAATATTTACAAGAATAGAGGAATTTCAAAGAATTTTAAATATTTGAAGAGATTTTCAATATTTCAAAGTATTTCCAAAGATTTAAAAAAATTTGAAAGATGTTAGGATATTTAAACAAAAAACCGAGGAATTTCAATATATTTCAGGATATTCCAAAGTATTTTAAATATTTTAAGGTATTTAAAAAGATTCCATGGAATTTTCGAGAGCTTTTGAAAATTTAAAGGGATATCAAAAGGTTTAAAAAAATTCGAAATATTTGAGGGTATTTTAAAAGATTCCAAGGAAGTTCAAAGAGATAAAAAATTTCAAGGATTTTCAAGGAATAGACACATATTTCATGTAATTTCGAAGGATTCTATAAGATTTTAATGAAACTTCAAAGAATCTAAAGAATTTCACAGATTTAAGGAGATTTTCAATATTTCAAGGTATTTCCAAATATTAAAAAAAAAATGAAAGATTTTATCATATTTTAAAAGATTTCAAGCAATTTCAATAGACTGCAAGAAATTTCAAAGGATTTTAAAGATTTTGAGGTATTTTAAAAGATTCCAAGGAAGAGATTAAAAAAAATTCAAAAAATTTCAAGGGATTTTATAATATTCCAATGAAATTTCAAAGAAATTGATCACAAGAATTGAGAGATTTAAAAGTATTTCCAAGATATAAAGAGATTTTAAAATACTTCAAGGGCACTTCCAAATATTTTAGGGTATTTAAAAATATATAATCTCGTTTTATATTATATATTAACAATTTACCATGTATACAGATTTTTTTTATTGCTAAATAGTTCTCGGAGGATAATTATAGTTCTAAATACTAATTTATAGAACCCTTTCGATCAATTAAAAATGGATTTCGTACCAAAATCGGACCTACAATTATTGGACCCCCTCGAAATTTGGAAAAAAATTGGCTCTGCCGTAATACTTTTTAAAGGATCTGTTTTTAATTCTTACTTGGAAGTATTTAAGTACGAAGCTGTCCTCAGGCATCGAGAGTTCTTGATCCAATCCGATTTCTATGTGAGGTACGACAGCAACGCTGGCGCAAAGCCATCCGAAGAAAATAACCATCACACTAGCTCGCACCCATTTTTTCATCAGAAGAGGGACATAAGCTACCTTGAAAATTTTGTACAAGAGTCCATCAACCACTTCCTCGCCGCTGTCTTTCTTCGATCCCCGGACAAAGCAACATACGTCCAATCTGTTATTCTGCAAATTCAAAATAAAATTTAGTCCTCGAATCAAATCAAATAAATCGGATATTGAATTCAGGCCTAGGACTCACTTCAGGGATCAAAAATAGTGTAGTTTCACAAATTTTAAATATTAGTGTCAAAATAGTGTCATAAAATGTTTTAAGTATTAAAAATGAACTTCAATGTTTACTTAAAATGTTATCATCTTTTCTATTTACACATTTTATTATTTGGTTCAAAATTGAATTATTTGTTTGAAAATTTAACAATTTGATTAAAAAGTCATACTTTTTGGTTCAAATTCAACTGTTTCGTTGAAAATTCGTTATTTTGGCTTGATAATTGAACAATTTTATTGAAATTTTGTTTCATTCTTGACTAACAAATTTAGTTTTTATTGAAAATTCAACTACATATTTTGTTAACCTTTTTGGTTTGAAAATGTACCTCTTTCTATAAAAATTTTATCTTTTTGGTTAAAGATGCAACTGCCCGATTATAAATTACATTTTTTATGAAAACTTACATTTCCGGGTTGAAAATTCAAATGTTTTGTAGAAAATTCCTATTTTCGTCTCTAAAATTAAACAATCTGCTATAAAATTCAACTACTTGTTACAAAATTAAACTGTTTTACAAAAAATTCATTTTTTCACTGAAAATTAATTCTCCTCAATAAAAATCTGATTACACCGTTTTTGGTTATAATTTCATCTTTTTTAGTTAAAAAATTCAACTATTTAGTTAAAAATTAATCAAATAAAATTTGAACTGACATCAAATACATTGTTCAAAATATTTAGTTGGAAAATTATGTAATTTTGTTGAAAATTCATATTTTGTAGTAGAAAATCAATTTTTTGTTAAAAATGCAACTGTATTTTTAAAAATTAATCTGGTTCAGTCGATTATTTCAGTATTTTGTTAAAAATTCATCCTTTCTGGTTATATTTAACTGTTTTATATTTAATATTAAGATTTTTTTTGGTTTAAATATCAACTATTACATTTTTTGTTGAAAATTACTATTTCCAGGTTGAAAATGCCACCGTTTTGTAGAGAATTTTCTTTTTATTGAAAATGAATTTTTTATCTAAAAATTTAACTATTGGATTTGTGTTTAAATTTGATCTGTTTTACTTGAAAATTCAACTATTTGTTTGAAAATTCATGTATTTTTAAAAAAAAATCATCTTTTTGGATAGAAAATCAAATTTTGTTTCAAATATCAACTATTACATTTTATGATGAAAATTAGTATTTTCCGGTTAAAAAATCAACTGTTTTGTAGACAATTCGTCCGTTTGGTTTCAAAATTCAACAATTTGGTAGGAAATTCAACTTTTTTATGAAAAATTTATGTAATTTGTTGAGAGTTTATCTGTCCCGTTCAAAATTTAACTATTCGGTTAAAAATTCAGTTGTTTTGTTAAAAGCTCATTTTTTTTGACTTAAAAATAAAACATTTTGGACAACCCCTAATTAGCCATTGAGACAATATTTAGCCAATCAGTGAAGAAGTTCAAAAATATTTTTTTTAAGAAAAGTAAAGGAATGGTGGCCAAAATTATGAAAATAATATCCCCGGCCATTTCCGGTTTCCCGGTCAAGTCGCCACTCTGTTTTTAGAGTGACCCCCCCCCCTTCAATCAAATTGGTACCGTAGTTTATGGACGATCCCTAAGGCACATTTGGATTAATCACATGTTTCAATAGAGATCTTTCAATTGGACATCAGACTTGACTACACGTAGAAAAGAACAAAATGAAACATAACTGAAGCATAACAAAACTTGTTACTTCTTTGGTCTTGACCAAAGAAAAGTTGCACACCATACTACTCACATGTTCCAAATCTGCTCTTCTGTTTGGTTCCATCTAGACATCAATTCAGTTAATGTTAGGAAAGGGAGTAAGTTAAATCTTGGCACATCAAAACAGAATATATTCCCGATAAGTAGGCTGTTTTTGTTCAGTCCGGCTTACTACGAGTTCCAAAGATTATTATTCTAGATAAACAACTAACCTGGTCTTCAATTGTTCGATGATCAGTTTCTTGCAGCCAGGTCCCCAGAATAACGGAATCGTTAGCATGGCAGACGGCACGCAGCATCGAAGTGGTTGTATTTCCTGGATTTTCGGTCAAGGTGAATTCCGAAACCAGCATTCTGAGCAGATGAGTGTAGGATCCTTCAAAAGTTTGAGATGGCAAGAGCAATAAAGTTTCGTAGAGGCGTAAACGAACCATGGCTGCTGGTGCTTTCAGTTGTTGTCCATAGCTCTTCAATACGGTGGACAAACTGAAAGAAAGTGTACAAAATCAAGTAAAGTTGTTATAAATTATGGAAAAGATGATGGAACAGGATGGCGATTCAACGGACGATTTCAAATTCCCGGTTATTTCCCAGTTTTGCCCGGAAAAAATTAATTTTCAATAAAGAAAAACGGATTTTGAAAAAAACAGTTCAATTTTCAACCTAACTGATGCATTTTCAACTGAAATGATGAATCTTCAACTGGAATAGTTGAATTTTAAGCCAAAAAGATGAGTTTTCAACTAAAACAATGAATCTTCAACTGAAATAGTTGAATCTTCAACAAAAAAATTAATTTTTACTAAAAAAGATAAATTGTCAACCAAAACATAAATAATTAAGTTATAAGTTTAAAAATCAACGTTCAACGAAAAAACACTAATTTTCAACTAAAAATATGGAATATTAAATTGGAATAAGTTAAATTTTCAGTTAAAAAAATTACTTTCCATACAAAAATTAACTTTCAAAAAAATGCTTACATTTTCAAACAAAGTGATGAATTTTCAACTAAGAATTGTAAATCTTTAACTGGAATAGTTAAATTTTAAACCAGAAAGATAAATTTTCAACTAAAATAATGAATCTTTAACTAGAATAGTTACCTTTTTGAACAAAAAGATGCATTTTCAACCAAGAAGATTAATTTCTACCAAGAACGATGAATTTTCAACTAAAAAATGTTTAGTCAAAAAATGAATCAAGCGAAGAGGTAATATTTCAACTAAAATTATGGAATATTCAACTGGAATAATAGTTACATTTTCAGTTCAAATAAATAACAATTTTCTACCAAAAAAGAAACTAATTTTCAACAAAATAGTTCAATTTTCGGCAAAAAAATTCCTTTTCATCAAAAACAAAAAATAAGTTTTTAATAAAGTAGCTCATATTCTAAGGAAATTAATTTTTAAATAAAATGATGAATCTTCAACCAAAAAAATAATAATTTTGTTCAACCTTCAACCGAGTAATTTTATTTCCAGCCTAAAAGATGAAAGTTCAACTAAAATGTTAAATATTTAACTGGAATACTTGAATTTTTTACCGAAAAGAAGAATGTTTAAACAAGAAGATTAACTTGCAAAGAAAAAGATTTCTTACACAAAAAAAAATCAATTTTTCACAAATATGTAGATTTTCAACGAAATAGTTAAATTTTCAATTAAAAAAGACACATGTTTATCCAAATCGTTGAATTTTGAACAAGAAAAGATCAATTTTCAACCAAAAATGGACATTAAAATTTTCAGTTGAAGGAATTAATTTTCAACGAAACTGATGAATTTTCAACTAAAATAATGAATCTTCAACTGGAATAGTTGAATTTTATACCAAAAAAGATGAATTTTCAACTAAAAATATAATTTTTTAACCAAAAAGAGAAATTTTCAACTAAAACTATGGAATACGTAACTAGAATAATAGTTACATTTTCAGTTCAAATAAATAATCATTTTCAACCAAAAAATAAACAAATATTTGACAAAATAGTTAAATTTTCGGCAGAAAAAATTCGTTTTCATCCAAAGAAAAGAGAAACTTTCCATGGAATAGTTCATATTTCAACCAAGGAAATGATGTTTTAATTAAAATTATGAATCTTCAATCAAAAAAATTAATTTTTAACAAAAAAGTTTAACTTTCAACCAAATAATTTTATTTCCAACCTAATAGATGAATTTTCAACTAAAATGATAAATATTTAACTGGAATACTTGAATTTTTAACCGAAAAGAACAATTTTTAAAGAAGAAGATTAGCTTGCAAAGAAGAAGATAATTTTCTACAAAAAAAAATGATTTTTTAACAAAATACGTGGATTTTCAATGAAATAGTTGAGTTTTCAATTAAAAAAGACAAATTTTGATCCAAATTGTTCAATTTTGAACGAGAAAAGATCAATTTTAAACCAAAAATAGAATAGTTAAATTTCCTGCTAAAAATCTAATTCTTAACAAACAAACAAACAAAAAACGGATTTTCAGCAAAATAGGTTAATTTTCTACTGGAATAGTTAAATTTTTAGTTTAAGAAATGGATTTTCAACAAAGTAGTTACATTTTCAACTAGTGATGAATTTGCAATTAAAATTATTAATTTTCAAACGAAACAAAAAAATGTTTAACAGTTAAGAGTTTAACTTTTAACCAAATAGTGGAATTTTTAACTAAAGAAAGATGAATTCGCAACGAACAATGTAAATAAATTTTCTATTATAAATCAGCAACATTTCTTCTTTGAAATACTACTACTCTAAATACTGCTTGGAGTACTTTCTTTATCTAAAATTTATAAAAGGGAACTTTCATACTGTGAAAAATTCTGAGTTGAAAGAGGGATTTTTTTTAATCCCTTTCTTCTAAATCCGAATTATAATTCTTTAAAAAATTCCCGTTCCATGTCAAAAATTCCCTGTTCCAAGTGAAATTATATTTCTTTACGGAAGCTACCTATCCTAAAATAAAAACGATAACTATTTTCTAAAATTCTCTGTTCCAAGTCAGGATAAATTAGGAGTAAACGAATAAAACGTGATCAATTCATTTTTGTTTGAAAAAAATTGAGAAAATTATTGTTTTTGTTTGTTTGAAATATCATCAAATCGATTATCAAACTTAAGTAAGGGAAAAAAATCTCACAGAGTAAAAAATTGCAAAATATTTCTCTTATAATGGGAAATAATAAAAATTCAATAATAAATTATGATGTAACTAGAGTAAACTGAGATAATCTGGAAATTCTGCAACTGTAGATAAAGTAGAAATCACTTTTCTAAATTGACGAAAATTATTAAAATAATGAAAACTTGAATTTTTCTGCGATCAGAAGTAAATTCCCGGCTTTTTAATTAAATTCCCGGTCAATAAAGTTCCCGGTTGCCCGACCAAGTCGCCACCCTGTGAAATCCAAACATTTTTACGTCCGGAAATGAATGATGAAATTGAGGGATCATGCAATTTCTTTTTCAAATATTAGTTCTGATTCTAATTCTCTAATAGTTAACTTATATTTGATAACTTCACCATTTGTAAATTATTCTTTTATATGCTCTACGATACATGACAAAAAAAGTTCTTTTAACATTTTCCCTATTTTCAGGAAACTTCTCCTTTTTCTCGTGTTTTATTTTTGCTTAAATGCGAACTGAATTAATAGAACCCAATAAGAAAATCCAACCATTTTTGGTTAAAAAGTCTACTATTATATTTTTGGTTCGGAATTCATCTCGTTTGATTAAAAATTTAATTATTTTTTTGAAAATGCAACCATTTTGTTAAAAAGTCATATTTTTAGTCAAAAATTCAACTACTTGGTTGAAAGTTGTTGTTCAAAATTAATTCTTTTGATTGAAGATTCATCTCTTTGGTTGAAAATTGAACTATTTTGATGAAAATTCGTTTAATTTTTCGTTTGAAATTAATTTTGTATACTGAAAATTTAACCATTATACTTTTTGCTAATAATTCATCTGTTTTTAGTTAATAATTCAACTATTTGGTTTAAAATTAATATTTTTTAGTTGAAAACTAGTTTTTTTGGTTGAATTCAACTGTTTCTTATTTCAAATGAAAATCTTTATTTTTTGAAATATCAAATATTTAACGTTTCGATAAGAATTTAAATTTTTTGTTTGAAAACTCAACTACTTGGTTTTAAGTCTAACTATTTTTGGAGAAATGTATTTTGTTTTGGTTTAAGATTCATTATTTTAGTTGAAAATTCAACTATTTTGTTGTAAATTAACTTTTTTGTTTAAAAATTCATATTTTCGGGTAGAAAATTTAACTGCTTTGCAGAAAATTCAGCTTTAAAGCTTAAAAATTCACCAATTTTGTAAAAAATTAAGTTATTTGGTTGAAAATTAACTTCTTTGTTGTAAAGTCAAGTATTTTGGTACAAAATTCAACTATTTGGTTAAAAATTCATCTTTTTGGTTGAAAAGTCAACTACTTGGTTGAGGGTTGAACTACCTTGTTAAATTTTTTTTCAAAATTAACCTGTTTGGTAAAAAATTTAACTATTTTCTTGAAAATTCCTTTTTTTTTGTTAACATTTTTTTCATCTGAAAGTTCAACTATTTGGTTGTAAATTAACTTTTTTGTTAAAAATTCATATTTTCGGGTATAAAATTCTACTGCTTTGCAGAAAATTCGGCTTTCTAGCTTAAAAATTAAACAATTTTGTATTAAATTAAATTATTTGGTTGGAAATTTACTTTTTTGTTGAAAATTCAAGTTTTTTGGTACAAAATTCAACTATTTGGTGCAAAATTGAACTATTCTGTTAAAAATCCATATTTTTCGGTAAAAAATTCAACTAATTGATTATAAGTTGAACTACCTTGTTAATTTTTTTTTCAAGATTCACCTGTTTGGTAAAAAATATAAGGATTTTGTTGAAAATTCGTTTTTTTGTTAACATTTTTTTATCTGAAAATTTAATTATTACTTTTTTAGTTAAAAATGTATGCTTTATAAGTTGAAAACTGAATTATTTTGTAGAAAATTAGTGTATTTTGTTGAAAAATCGTCTTTTTGAGTAGCACATTAATGTTGTTTGTTGAAAATTCATGTATTTTGTTGAAAATTCGTCTTGTGGTACAAAATTAAGCTTCTTGGTTGAAAATTCATCATTGTATGTGGGTTAAAAATTCAGCTATTTGTTTAAAAATCAAACTATTTTGTTAAAATTATTTTTTAAGTCAAAAATTTAACGGTTTTCTTGAAATCTCATCATTCAGGATAATAAATTCATTTTTAAAGTAATAAAGTCATCTTTCTTGGTTGAAAATGAACTTTTTTGTTGGAAATTTTACTTTTTGGGTCGAAAACTTTCATCTAAAAAATTAGTCTTTTTGTCTTGAAATTCAACTACTTGGATGAAAATGCAACTATTTTCGGTTATCTTTTTTGGTTATATTTAATTATTTATGGTATCTTCCTAGTTTAAAAAATTAACTTTTTTGTTGAAAATTCGTCTCTGTTGCTGAAAAGTTAAACTGTTTGATTGCTGATGCAACTGTTGAGTGAAAATGTTATTTTTTGTTCATGGAAAGTCATCTCTGTGGTTAAAAATTCAAGTATATGGTATCAACATTAATTTTATTTAAAAGAATTTATTCCCCTATTTTCCCCCTATTATCGTGAAAAATCACCCTATTTCCCATGTTTAGAGATATAGTTTTAGACTGTGAAGTCTGATATTGAAATATTTTTAATTATTCTTGATTAATTACCAAATTATATAGTTCACCCAATGGTAAGGCAGGGAAAGAGAGGGCAGGGGGTCGAAAATAGTCCGAAAATTGGTAACGCAATTTATGAACGGCCTTTAAGTTCGTGTTCTTTTATATAGAATATGCCTGCTGATGAGAAGTAACGATCCATTACCGAAACGTTACATAATTTTTTTAATTCTTAACTAAATAAAGTCTGGAAGAGTCATAGTGAATAGGAAAAGACCATTTTTGTCTGAATCCTCAATTTCATCAGTAGAATTTTTAATAGTCGATTAACTGGAGTAAGCAAACCACTTACTTTGTAAGCATTGCCAGAGCTGATTCGATCGGTGTAAGTAGCCTCCTCGTTATGTCTTCATTCAAAAGTTCTGGACAATGCAAGAGAAAACTGTGCATGGCTGATAAAGCTCCGGCTCGACCTTCCAAAGTCACTTGCCAAGTGAAAGCATCTCCCCTCGCTTTTTCACTTTCAAACTCTTTGCTCGATCGTGGAAAGGAGTTTCTCCAAAGTAAGAGCATCCTGGGCAATAAGCCTTTAACTACAGCAGTACCTGTATCAAAGCAAAAGACAGCTAGGTTGTAGTAATTTTTAAGAAACAAGAGAAATATTTGCAATTTATGAATAAGTTGAATAGTTGAATATTTTACGCACCCAAGGTCATTATTGCACCAATCAGAAGCCAACCTGCGTGTGTTCTATTCAAGGATAACCGACTATTTTGACTCGCACTTCGTAATAATTCTTCAGCAGTGTTGAATATTATCTGGAAAAAGGTATGTATTGTAAAGCTGAATTTCAAATATGTTTTCATACGACCAGTTAATCTGTAATTGAGAAATTCTTAAAAATTCAAATAAAATTTCTTTTTGACAAAATAATGGTAGGGTAGGGTTGAACCAACTTTAATTTCAAGGCCCTTGCATACGGGATTTTCCGACTGATTACGATAGTCCATCCTAGATAAATTCCCTATCATTTTAGTTGAAAATTCAACTAGTTGGTTATGAATGAATTTTTGTTGTTGAAAATTTATACATTTTGTAGCTGAAAATTCAACTATTTGGTTGAAAATTAAACTGCTTTGTTGAAAATTCTTTTTTTTAAGGATTAATTTTTAAACTGTAAATGTGACTATTTCACTTTTGGTTGAAAACTGATTTTTTTTAGTTAAAAATTCAACAGTTTGGTAGAAAATTAAACTATTTTGTAAAAAATTACCTTTTTTTGTTGAAAATTCGTTTTTTTTTTAAATTCAACTATTTTGGTATAAAATTCAAATAATTGTTTAAAAATTCATCTCTCTTGGTTGAAAATTCAACTAATTTGTTGAAAGTTGAATTACTTTCTTCAAATTTTTCTTTAGATTCAGCTCTGTCGTTGAAGATTAAATTAGTTTGTCGAAAATTCAACTGTTTTATTGAAAAGTCGTCTTTTTAGATAGAAAATTCGTTCTTTTGGATAGAAAATTCATCTTTTTTTTATTGAAAATACAACTATTTCGTTGAATATTGACCTCCATTGTTGAAAAACCATTTTTCTTATGATTCATAATTTTAGTTGAAAATCCATCCCTTTAGTTGAAAATCAAACTATTTTGTTGAAAATAAACTTTTTTGGTTGAAAATTCGTTTTTTTTTTGTTTTGAAAATTCAACTATTTTGGTACAAAATTCAAATATTTGTTTAAAAATTCATCCCTTTTGTTTGAAAATTCAACTAATTTGTTGAAAGTTGAATTACTTTGTTCAAAAATTTTTTTAGATTCAGCTCTGTCGTGGAAAATTAAATTATTTTGTCGAAAATTTAACTGTTTTATTGAAAAGCCGTCTTTTTAGATAGAAAATTCGTCCTTTTGGATAGAAAATTCATCTTTTTTGATAAAAAAAAGTTCTTGGTTGAAAATCCATCTTTTTTTTATTGAAAATACAACTATTTCGTTGAATATTGACCTCCATTGTTGAAAAACAATTTTTCTTATGATTCATAATTTTAGTTGAAAATCCATCCCTTTAGTTGAAAATCAAACTATTTTGTTGAAAATTAACTTTTTTGGTTGAAAATTCAACTATTTTGGTACAAAATTCAAATATTTGTTTAAAAATTCATCTCTTTTACTTGAAAATTCAACTAATTTGTTGAAAGTTGAATTACTTTGTTCAAAATTTTTTTTTAGATTCAGCTCTGTCGTTGAATATTAAATTATTTTCTCGAAAATTCAACTGTTTTATTGAAAAGACGTCTTATTAGATAGAAAATTCGTCCTTTTGGATTGAAAATTCATCTTTTTTGGTAAAAAAAAGTTCTTGGTTGAAAATGCATCTTTTTTTATTGAAAATACAACTATTTCGTTGAATATTGACCTCCATTGTTGAAAATACACTTTTTTATGATTCATAATTTTAGTTGAAAATCCATCCCTTTGGTTGAAAATTTAAAAAATTAAAAAAAAAATTTAAAAACTATTTTGTTGAAAATTAGTTTTTTTATTGAGAATTAATTTTTTTAGCTGAAAATGTAACATTTCATTTTTAGCTGGAAATTGATCGCTTTTACTTAAAAATTCAACAATTTTGGTACAAAAGTCAACTATTTGGTTCAAAATTAATCCTTTTTGTTCGAAAATTCAACCAATTGATTGAAAGTTGAACTACTTTGTTAAACAATTTTTTTTTCATCTCTTTAGTTGAAAATTGAATTATTTAGTTGAAAATTCATCTTTTTTGATCGAAAATTGAACTGTTTTATTGAAAAGTCGTCTTTTCACGTAGAAAGCTCATTCTTTTGGATTGAAAATTCATTTTTTTGTTGTTGAAAATTCAACTATTTTATTAAATGTTAATCTCCTTTGTTGAAAATACATTTTTTTCAAGCTTCATAATTTTAGTTCAAGCGCTTCCCCAACCGCTGCTTGATCAAGCTGCAGCCGAAGATGAGGAAGCGACATTAATACCAACCGCGGAAAGCATGCACCTTCTGAGAGATGATCACGATTTCAGGACAAGAAGGAAAATTAACATGTAAGTTCCTCCTAAGCCCCAAGATCAACGTGTGATTGACTACATAAAATCTGGTAGACTATTCACGAAAAGGGTTTAAAAGTTCGCCCAAGAACTAAGGATCTTGAATCACACACTGAAAAAGTCAAAGCTGTTGACAATCAAGCAGCATATTGTTGACAAAATACGGCTGTTATCTGACGCAAGGAGGAGAACGCCGAAGAGGGAGAGGTGGATCAGGAAGAATCAAATTTTTTGTCCTGAACAAGAGGATTGTCCAAAGGATTGACCCTGTGTGGAGAGAGATGTACGCGCAACGTGGCTCGAAAAAATGTGTAGCAGGATATCAAGAGAACCTGCTAATTGACAGGTGCGTCTGTAAAGACGCTGATGCTCATCAGCGCGTCCTGTCAATTGCCTAGATTGACTATCAAAAAGATTTTGATTCAACCTCTCATGGACTTATCATATGTCTATTGGAAAGCTTGAAGGTGCATCCACACATAGTGAGATGCATAGAGAGATTGATGCCGCTTTGGAAGATTAGATTCACTATCTTTGTTGGAAATTATCGTGTGACAACGGAGAACGTCGCCTTTCGGAGGGGCGTCTTTCAGGGTGATACCATGAACCCTTTGCATTTTTTTATCACACTTCTGCTTCTATCTTTTGCGCTTCAAAACTTCCGGATACATCTGTGGCTAAACTAACCATCGCGAGCATGAGGTTACTTATGTGTTTTATATGAAAGACCTGAAGATCTATGCCACTGGTAAAAGAAAACTTCGAATTGCTATAAATATCGTCAACAGGAACATAAAAGTGACTTGGATGGACTTTGGATTGGATCAATGCGTTAAAATTCAGCTGAATGAAGGAAAGATTGTTAACGTTCCCAAAGACTCTGAGCTTGTGTATATGAGTGTGACTAGACATCCTAACACTGGAGAGACCCTATTTTGTTTTCAAGTGATCCGCAATTTTCAATCATGATTTTCTGTAGATTTTAACCGGATTTACAAATAACTTCAATGACGTTCTCCTATTTAAAACTTCAAAGTGTTCTGGATAAATAATAATCAAGTAACTCAACTGAATGGGGGCCGGCAAATTTTTTTCAATAGGCCGCGACACCGAGCAGAGGATATATTCTGAGTTCACCCACGCTGTTCATACTAAACTTGCAAATTGTATACGATGAATTTCAATTTTGATTATTCAAAGTGTCACGTGACCGCGAAAACATATTATAATTATCTATATAATTATAAAAGTTTCATGTATTTTGAAATGTGGAAGGAAAGTTCACGCGCTGATAAAAATAGAATTGGTCTTGAGGGGTGGTCGATATCTTCATATGAGAAGAACGGCAAGGCACGGTTACTATGACAAGCGTACTCTCGTACCTAGCAAGGGGTCAGAATCACGCATCTTACGAACTTCCCAGTACCTGGAAGGGAAGAAAGATATTAAGCCTTCTCGAGGATTGGTTCAGCCCTGCCAAACAGACAACTAATGTGTTGTCAAGCTAGTCATAAAAACTAATTGTGATGTGGGTGGAATGTAAGAAAACTTTTGGATCTCCAAGGAGATTTCTTCTACCACGCTGTGTAAAAACTCTGGAACAGGTGAACAGCAGTCAGTCATTTGTCAGTTATCAGTCAGCTTCGTCAGTATTCGCCAGTCTTCACCCGTATTTTTGAGCAGTCCTTGGGTATCAGTGTTCAACCCTTCGGTTCGGTTCTGCTCAACCGGTAGTTTCAATTCTTTCGGGATCGTACTCTCCCAGTATCTTCTGAAATACCAGTTCATCGTGACAATCTTCATTTGGGATTCACTTCTACCCTAATCGAACTCATTAAGTGCCAACTCATCAATTATCTGGATCACCGGATACACTGAGGGTCAAGGATCTATTACCAAACTTCCTCGTGTACTGCAAATCCAAAACCAGCCCTGAGAGATTCTACATACACAAACGAACCTGAACTCGGTAAGTCCTGATAATCATTAACCTCTGTCATCTTCCCTCTCTCATCTGCCAAAACACTTATCAATCCGTTTTTTCCAGTCGGACAGTCGGAGATAAATAACATTCTTTCTCAAAATCAATTGAAGCTTCCATCTTGGAACCCCTGCGCATCTCTCCTTCTTCATAAAATAACCTATGTATTTAATCTAAATAAACTGATTTGATTGTGAATTATGTGTGTTCAATTCATTTGACTTGTATGCTCGTCTCAAATTGTGGTCTTATTCAATTACAATCAAATCGAGCAACTTAGGGAATTTGAGTGCATGTATATGTTGTAAAGACGTCACAAGAGATACAATATAAAGAAGACATGGAACATTTTCAAATTCTTCCGAGAATGCTACTTTCAATTAAATTTTTAATAATTTATGGTCAACGATGTGCAGCAAAAATTAAATTTTGGATAACTTTCCATCCAAATACTTATTACAGAAAACTTAATACATATTGCATTGGAACACTCTTTAGCTTTGCATCTAAAAATTCTGCCCCATTTTATTACCAATTTTCGAAACTGAAACTCTTGTTATTGCTTATTACTCTTTCTACTCTCGTAATTTTTCCGGCGTACGATAAGAAAAATGTTTGTTTGGATCAAACCATTAAGTTTGGAGTTCATTGAAAAAATGCATTAATAAAAAATCCCTATGGTTATTTTCACAGATTCAGCGCATATGAGTACGCCAAACCCTAGGCACGCAAGAAGATTACATAGGCAAGGTAACCCAAATATAATCTGGAACAAATATCAGAGAATTGTTCCAATACCTCTAGTTTTTTAGGGTTTTGCAGGCTACGCTAAAAATCCTGAATGGAACCACGGATAGATGTTCGTTTGTCGTTTACCACTCCTACTGTGAATTTTGGTAGACCATTTCGCCATATTATGCAAAAATTAGAACTAGAAAAAGTCAGTATAATTTGAAAAATTCTTTTTAATGTTTGCATAAGAGTTTTTTAAGATTGTTTATCAGAATTTAAAATTATGAGTGAATAGTAAAAATAAGTCTTCATCCAAAACAAAGCGTTTCAGATAGATCTTCCATCTTATACAGTGAAAAAACGCATTGCTGTCAAAAATGTTTTGTTACAAAAAAACATTATATTTCTATGTCATGTAAGTTTCAATGCATTATAAGCTTAAATGAACTCTAATTAATGTGTGTTCCAAGAAATTCGATCTAGATTATACAAAAAATATAAATAATAGACGACTGGAATTGAAATACGAATTCTAAACTTACTTATAGGTAAGATTTTTTAGATGGCAAATACTTTATGTATAAATAATTAAACATTTTCTTTTAGTTTACTTTTGCGTCGCAATAGGTTGATTTAGGCTTATAATCTGTTAAAATTAACTATAAATATTAGAATACTTTTTTTTATCAAAACGTTTTTGTAAAAATTGTGCTTTTTCACTGTACAAGATATAAGCTCCATCTTAAACACTTTTTTCAATAGAGACTTATTTTTGGTATGCAATATATACTGTGAATTCCACAAAAAATTTGCAAAAAAACTTTCATGAAAATTAAGAGGCATCTTCAAAATTCCAAATACTCTTTCTAGTTATGATTTTTGGCACCAGATTGGATATCGCATTTGAACCATTCCCAATGGCTCCTACAGTATTTGTGCTGGAGTTTTGACATTTGCCATGGATGTTACTCTGATGTGGATTATTCTAAACAGAATATTTTCATCCACTTGACTATTTTTTTCATAATCAGTGGTTTAAGACGAAGGAAAATGAAGAAATTTGTAAATTCGTTTCACAGATCCTTGTAATTGAAGCTCATGGCATGAAGCATTTCGATTTGAAACAAAAATTTGCTATATTATACTCTTTTTTTTACATCACGCTACTAAAAAAGTCAGGAATATCACAAATGGTTAGAAGTTCTGACGATTTCTGAACGCCCTGAAATTCCTGATGAGTCATTCCTGCAGATATGTTGCATATACATATGCAAAAGTTAGAAATTCAGAATCTACGGGTTTCGACGATTTCAGATACCTGACTTGGACAATTATTAGTAGGCTCATAATTTGGAATAATTTAGTAGTTCTAAATTAATGAAATTTTAAATCTTCAAACTAGTTATTAACTATATTTTATTCACGTGATCAGGTCTTTCACCAGCTGAAGCAGCAGGTCAGTCTTCAGCTCGGGGTCAGTCATCAGCTCAGCAATCAACAAGTGTTCTACGAGAGACCTTGGACTATAATGGAGAATGCACAATCAAGCGCCGCAAAAGAATAGCTGGAAGATGGGATGGTGGAGAGTGGTACAAAGTAGATAAATACGGAAATTTCGGTAATTAACAAACTAAAACACAATCTGAAATAAAAATAAATTGATAAGTAACCGAAATCATGAAATAAATGGTCAATATTTCTACTAATTGGCTTCAATAAGACAGAATTGACATGTCTGAATGACAAGGTTCCATCCCACAGCAACCAAATGAAAAGGTGCTACAGATTTTAGGGCACTGATGTCCACAATACAATTTTTATGGGATTTTGAAGATTTGAGAGTTCACACGGGATTCAGCACATTTTCATTTGGTATCTTCGAGATGGAACCTCGTCGTTTGGACACATTGAATTCGAATATTTTTCAATAATCCATTAGTGAAATGCTGAAATATTTCTATTTCATGAGTGAACCACTCAATTATGAATTTTATGAAAAAATTTACTAATTCAGTTATAGATCCTGCAACTGGCTTCCCAGCGGTGCTCCAAAAAAAGCTTTTCGATAAAGTGGTAATAAACGGCAGAACACATTCAGAATATGTGGGCGAGGGCCAGTTTCTCGTGTTACCCGAAAATGAGCGGAGAAATGTCTATATTTAGCAGCAGTTCCTACACAAATATGTTTCACACATAATATATTGTACACAACATATACCGATCATGTTTTTCTTACAAAAAATATTTTACGCACAGAATATTTCCTACACCGAATTTAATACTGTTATATTTATTCTATGCATAATATTTTTGATATAGAATATAAGCTACATAAAAATAAATAGTGAATATTTTATTCTCAAGATATTGTACACAGAAATATTATGTTTGGTGTAGGAAATATTCTGTGTAGAAAATATATGTGTATTAAATATTACACCAGAAAATTGGGTTTAATTATAACTCTTCTTTTCCATCCTTAAAGATATCAAACTGTTGGCTTGCTGTTAATAATAATGATTAATTTTTTTTCGAAACGTATTTGCCAGGTAAATTCATTAAATTACTTTTTTTATTTTGAAATTTGATTTTCAACGTGCAAGAATGAAGAAAAATGTAACATTTACATGCATTCTAAAGTTCAGAAGTTCTCAAATTCTGTCCCATTAAAATGGAATTTAATGAAATCGAACGTATTGAACAAACTTTAATTAAACTTATATATAAACGAGCAAAACGCACTATGAGATGAAATAATGGGTGAAAGTTGTATTCTAAAAATAACTCAAACAAACCCATTTGTGAGCAGTGCTTCAGCTCCATTAAAATTACAGCGTTTGATTTTGAATTTGAAACCTACTTCATAAGGTTGATTTAGGAAAAGTAATATATCGCGACCTTGAAGAAGTATAATTGATTTGAAATCAATAGCTTTGTTCGAAAAGAATGATTAACATCTGTGTGAATATGAGAAAAATTTTTTTCTGTTATTTGATGTTATTTGGAGATTGAATAGACTTGCACGATTAAATGGAAGTAATTCAATTAAAGTAGTGAAATTATACACAATGTCCTCAGCAGCTACCGAATCCACTCTTGAGTTCATTTCACAAACGTATAACAAACGGACTTTATCCGGAAAGCGACTCGTGCGACGACCGAAACCGAAGGGACTTAGTTGACAACTTGATGATTCGTTACTTGGTTCACAAAAAGTTAAAAGTACGCGACTTATCCAGAGCGATTTCTAGATCGAAGTTGTCAGTATGACTGCTGGGAACGTTAGACGATTAATAAGGGTGGCTCTGGGGTTTATGTATGATGGGGTCATGACAATAGTGAGCGATGGCACGGGCGGTGTAAAAAGTCAGCGATCGGACGTTTATCCGTAAATCAGCGACATGTTTATTTGATACTCGCGACTCATGATTTTGAGCTTCGAATGACTCAAGCGAGCAACTAATAGTCTCCGTGTGTCACGACTGTTAGTGACCGCGCCTTTCCACTCTTGACCTTTCATGAATAGAGATTCTAGATGCTACTTATCCGCATTTCCATATATTTAGTCAGACGCTTTTGATTACTGCAATTGTCTGACTATATATACGTTCTTCCACTTCCTAATTAGGTTGTCTATTAATAGTTGACTGATGTGTAGAATATATCATTGAGATTATTACTTTAGTTTAAGCACAGGCATGTACTTTTATTCCATAAATTTGTATTTGACTCTGAAATTGTTATTCTTTGAATTGTTAGGATTATGAGTGCATTTTTATTATAATAGATATAATTTTGATTATCTTATAATGGTAGAATCTGCAATTAGCTGCTTTCATTAACAAAGCATTTATCAGCTTATCGATATTCACTGAGTTCGTATCTTTTCATGGTAACACACTTTAAGTAACTTGTGGTTTATATCTTATTGGCCGTAGTACAGTTACCACAGTTAGGTTTAAACTCAAAGAAAACCAGTAGTGCACCTGCTTATAGTTGATAGAAGTAGCTTAGCGTATGCGGATTCAGGTAGGTTGCACTGAGTCAGGTGTTACATCAAATTTTTCAAAATTGGGGGTGTAACGAGTAGAAAGTTTACCTTAGCGAAAATTGTTTTGAAAATAGAAATTGCGTTAAACCCATAAATGTATTCCGCTTATCCAAACTAGAATCCTCCTATCCAGACGCATAAACAGCTTTATCTCGCTTTACGTTTATTCTGAAACATCTAATATATAATATTCACAAACAGATTATACGAAGAAATTAAAGCAATGAGTGTGCTGAAAGAATTAAAGTATCTTATAAACTAATACTATATGTAGGCAAGTTAATAATTCTTTGAACTTCTTGCTTTTTCTTCAAATTTTATTCACATTTAATTATCTCACAGGTAATAAATCTTTATATAAAATACAAAAATGCTCAATACTGTAAATCTAAATTTTGAGCAGTGGACATTGAACGCTCAAGATGGGCAGAAAAAGAAAAAAATAGATATAAAATCGTATAGCATGTGCTTGCGAATGGGTTCAACTTATTGATCCTATGCATATTTTAAAACCACATGGAAAATAATGTTCCCTGATCTTAAATACAAAATTGTATTACATAATAAACTTGAACTGACTATGCACGCTATTGGAAAAATTGACACCCAGTTTTTGAATATATATTCCTTGCCATTACTAAGCCTAGTTTTGTGAGAAAAAATACAGCTAAGAATATATTTGAACTTTAGTACTTTCCAAGTACAGATGTCATTGCTTAGTATTTCGAAAGCTTGGAAGTGTTTCGAGAAAGTACAGTGTTGTAGCTCTTTTGTGACTACTAATAGTTCATGAGTATTTTCTAGCAGAAGGCAGTGAACCAAAAGAAACTTCGAACCGTTTTGGCAAGAAACAACTAAAATATTTTCTGCTCTAATTTACTCGCCAGGAATTTGAATCCATGTGGTCATAGATAATGCAGGAGTTCCGTCAAAAGGCAACACACTTGAAGATGACTTATAATCTGGAATTTCGTAAGACTCAAGACTTTACAAGGTATACTTTTATACATTGACTCCGATATTTTTCTCAAAAATCTATCATTTCGTATCAATTGATGCTTCATTGCAATCGTCCGGCAGACATTTGTTTGATTTAGAGATGCACAAGAAGTCACCTTAGCCTCCCTGTGCTTACTCTCATACCTCACACAAGAAATTTTCCGAAGTGGCCCCATTAACTTCATTATTCTCGGATAATGAAAGAAAATGGTGCTTTAAAATCAAACAGCCTGGGCATAGCTTGGAGAGTAACATCAGGTATTCAGTGATCAATACTGCCAGAAAGCCGCATACTTCCGGTTGGTGAGCTTTCGAAGTTACAATTTGTAATAACTTCCGTAATAGAATCATTAGTTTCCAGTGTGGATCAATTACTGGAACAAGATCTCCTAGTATAATTTGTATGCTACTTATTTGACGAAGCATTTTCGCTGAACTCATTAGTAGACGATTTCGTTTTAGGTGTGCTTCCTCAATGTCTGTCGGTTCATTTCGTTTATCATTCTTGCTGTAATGAAAAGCTTTTAGTCTAAGATTTAATTGTTCCACAGTGAAGAGGATCATTTCCACAAAATATTTTGAAAATTTGACAGCATCAACTGGACAAATTCCTTCAAGAAAGTCATGTTGAACGTCTATGACCGCGTTTTCCGTACAATGGACATCTAGCTCATGGAAGACACATTCTTCTTCAATTCCGGTTTGACTTAAATTATTTGTAGCAATATCAGCCGCGTTATTGATTTGATTCCGCAATTCGCGTTGATTTTCCTTGAAAGTTATGATAATTCAATTTTTCCTAATGCAACAGATATGGCACGGGTAGATGCATTGAAAGCATTCGTTGTAGCCAAAGGCTTGATGTAATCCAAGATTGTCTGCTATCAAAATGACGAAATCAAAATATATGCGCTTCAGGCCAGTTCTATAATTGATAGTGATTTCAGTTTCACGTAGATATTATAATTCTCCGATTATCTTTTCGGAAACAATTTTATTTGTAGAGACTTTTCTGTCTGACGAATTGAAAAGAGCAAACATAAATTTTTTTTTAATTGAGACTGTAACTGATTCGGAAGATACGGAGAATTTAAATACATAAATCCACAATTACCAATTCCGGCGTGACTACCTACTAAATTGTTATTATCGTAATCGTCAAAATATCCGAATAAAGGAAGTCTGACTTTGTCTACAGCTGGAACAGACTGCTTTTTCCAACGCTCAGCTTGCATGAAATTGAAGATGATTTCAGAATCCGCTTTTAATTTGTTTATATATCTAATTATTTCATCATACATGCCAGGTAATTCGAAGAACTGATTTACAAATTGACGAAGTGGAATAAACTGAGCATACACAGGAACATTCTCAACCATCTGAACATCACTTTCTTCACGAAATTCATCTTGTTCTCCAAGCTTATGATATTCGGGTCCAATTAAATTGACAGTGAGTCTAAAATGCTGTAGTCGCAAATATTCGATATATAGGTCTTGAAATGGAAATTTAAAACTGTCCAACATACTGTTAACTTCTGTTTGTAAATATTCTGGTTGCACATTCTTCGTTACCATATCACGGAGAATCTCAAAAGGCTTACCATTCATGTATTGTGACAAGTCCTCAACAAGATCTTGAACTCTTTTCCCACATACATCAGGAAAAATGCATCACCTGCTTGCAAATGCAGATGCTTGTTGTTTGAGGGCATTTGAAAATCGCGTTGCCACCGGAATACTACTTTCAGGAGATTCTTTACTTGTTGTGCTAATTTATGAACCTGTGCTAGATTACAAATCCAGAATAGCACCCAAATCATTCAAAAACTCTCCATCGGATTCCAATTTCGGAAGAATATCATCATTATAACAAGATTGATAGAAAGCGTTTATCTCCGTCGAGTCATCTACCTCAGAAGCATTGTAGTTTTCATGATCTCCTACTATCTCAGCTGACCCTAGTAATGCAGAGAAAAAAGCAAAGTGAGTTCCATTTATAATATTAACCACTAGTTGATCTAGTGTTTGCCTCTTAACGTGAACTTTATATCTATGATTCCTAAATGAACTGAACAACAGAAAACTCCTTCGACAGTTATCTTCACAACATCTGTACACATGTTGAAATACATTTAGAGTTGTATAATGTTGAAATAACGTCTTATTATTGGCTAGTAATACGTTACAAACAGAGCACATAGCCATTGCAATTAATGAAACAAAATAAAGCCTAAATTACTGCAGCGAGTTAAAAAAGTTTAAAGTACTGCAAGTTATTTGAAAGCGATTGCAGGTGATCTGTAGAAACTATTCTCAAATTATTTAACCATTATCACAATTAATAAATGCAAAAAATCTTTGCAAATACTCCTTCAACCTCGCGAATAAGAGTATTAACGCTAACTCCTAGTATGTCTGAAAATTTTTTTATATAAAATCCAACATTTCGTATGAATAAACACACATGAGCCACATCAGGCGGGTATTCGATGTCAAGTGCGAAAAAAATCTTGTACGCTGAGTCAATCGCATGCATAGGATTCGCAACCTTATATTCAATATTCGTATCGACGTAGACGCACGATGCTTCTTTTGTCTGTGAAGTTCCCAAAACTACTGGCGAAACTTGAATAGACAAGCCGCGTTTGTGTAAATTTTCTTTTTGCCTCTGTGCAGCATTATTCATGTCTCCTACCGTCTGTAAGGAATATTTATATAATGTTTTTATTATGTCAACTTTACAAATTTTATATTTCGCTAATATTGACACATCTTTTACGTCTCTAAGAAGAACTTTATAACGCTTTCAATTTGGAATGGTTAAATTTCAGACGAAATCAGGGTATACATGTTACCAGGAAATTGGAACAGGAAACATCAGTGAAGAAATGAAATGTTGACAATTGGGACCGATATCTCACGTGAAACTTTATAATTTTTACTCTTGAACAGGGAACTTCGTAACTTTGAATTTGAGAAAAAACAACTTCAGAAAATAATTAAAATATTTACTTTGAAACGAAAAAGTTTCTAAAGGAATTATGATTGCGAGCTATAACTGGCGATTTTGGTAAAGAATAATAATTTCAATTTTAAGTTAACTTTAGACCAAAAATTTTTTTGCAGAATTATAACCTTGTCTTTGTAACTGAAAACTTTGCAAAGAATTATAATTTTTAAATTAGAATTTCTTGAATTTAAAAATTCTTCTTATTTTATAAGTAAAAATTTGCAAGAATTTGAAACTTTTCTCTTCAAACTTTTTGAAAAGGGAGCCACTAAATTTTGGAATTCGATAGATAATTAGGTAAGTAAGTGTAATTCTGACTTGGAACAGAGAATTTTAGAAGTGCATTTAATTGTGATTTGATATATGGAACTTTCTAAAACGATTATAATTCTGAGTTTGGACAGAGAATAAATGAATAGTATATTATGAAAATTTCCGTAGAGAATTATAACTTCGTTTCTGGAACAGGGCATTTCATAAATAATTATAATTTTGTTTTGGAACAGGTAATTTTTGACATGAAGTTCGTACGATTTGGAAAATTTCTTGATCTAAATTAGAATGTGCCTGAATTCAAATATTCTCCTTTTTTACAAATGAAAAAATTTGCAACAATGAATTTTCGGAAAAAAATTTAATTATGAATAAGTATAATTTGGGCTTTGAGGTAGGGAATTTATTTACAGAATTTTATATTTGATTTACAAACAGAGAGTTTTCATAATAAATTATAATTCTCATTTTAACACAGGGCTATTCCGTAAAGAATATTATTTCACAATTTAAGAGAGGGAAGTTTCATACAGAATTATTGTTTGACTTCTCTGGCGAATGTTTAGGGTAGGAATTCATTCCGAATCATTCTGAAACATTACGAATTATTTCGAAATCTGTATCCAAACCATTTCAAATATATCTGAACCAATCCAAAATATTTCTCAATTTCGTTCAATCTAAATCGGTTAAAAATTATTCCAGTTCAATTCGAACTTCAAACCTGAATCAGTCCGAACCAAACTTTCAATCCGAATGAATCCAAACTCGGATCGACCTAAACTGATTTTCAATCCGAATGAATTCAATTAAATGCGAACTCGGACTCACCCGGATCCATTCGAATCGGATTCGTTCGGATTGATTCAGGTGGGTTTGGATACAGATTTCGGAATAATTTGGAAGGAGTTACTATCCGAAACTTTCGCCAGGGTTGGGACAGATAATTTTTGACATGGAACGAGAATTTCAAAAAAATCCCTGTTCAAATTCAGAATTGTGATTCTTTTCCGAAATTCCCTTTTCCGAATCTGAAATCATTGAAATCATTTTAAATGTTTAAAAATCTGTGAAATCTGTCGGAAAATGCAGTTCGAGACTGTAAATTTCACTATTTTATTGGGAAATTCTAAATTATTTCATTTAAAATTGAAATAGTTTATAATTACTCCACACTTCAAATATGAAATCCTGAAAATTATATACATTTTTACTTGAAGCGTTCTAAAAGAAATCATTTCAAATTAAAATATTCAACATTAGACAGATGGATATTTCAAGTCCTAATACTAAAGTAGTTTTCAATTTCTCAATCTTAAATAGTTTTAGGTGCTTACTATTGACATATTAGATATGAAGTGGCATTTAAAGTAATTAAGTAGTTTTTTCTATTAAGGTCTACAAAAATTCGCGGCTAAATGATAAATTCACTTTTATGATTGGGTCTCAAAAACTCCATGGCTAATCATGAAAAAATAGTTACTCACAGGAACGATGATAAAAAACGCTTTTTGCGCTTCAACTTCTGATGGCCTTGCTGACTTCGGCTTATCCATAGAAAGTTTCCTTCTTTTGGATTTGGGTATATCATCTAATGTCTGAGCTGTCTCTATACGTTTTATTGAACGACCTGAATGTTTGGGTTTCATAAGGGTTGGCAAAAGATACAAAACAATCCCATCCTGTGCATCTAGAACAATAATTTCAAAATTTGTATTATACCGTTTCAATAATAATGATAAGTCATATTACTAAAATTAATGGACACACTTACCGGGTGGTGAATGATACAATTCTTGACCAAGCGCACAAAAAGTAACTTTTGAATTGGGCGGCTTTCGTAGTCCCTTTAACAATTCTACCAGTCTAGTTTTTATAAGAGGCCATCTTTCCAGAAAAACACTCTTTTTCTGTGGGTACAATTGAGAAAAGTCTTCTGAGAGGGAATCAGCTTGTTCAATCTCTTTCACAATATCTCCACGCGTTTGAGATCCCAATAAATCAATAAATTCATTCTGGATGCTGGGGCTAAGGTATGTCACTTGATGAGATCTTGAAATGCTTTCATCCAACCATTTTTTCATGATGGGGCAATGTCGTGAAATCAAATGTACGACTTGCATAAAATTTCCACCTTCCTCTTTTTCGAAGCTATCATGACCACGGAACGCTAAACCTTGTCTTCCGAGTGTTATTGTGACATCAATAAGAATTTCAATCACTTTTCTATGATATTCTTTTTCTCGCTCTTCAGCAATCTTTTTTTCTCTAATAGATTTGTCTAATATAATGTCTACATGAGCTCCTTCATTGTTAAAATGACAAAAATTGCTCAAAGCTGCGCGATGGGCCTCTGAAGAAAAGTGCATAAATAATTAATTTGCCTCCATCTTTAGCTCCACGACTTTTCATTTTGTGCCATTGTCGTACACGTTCGGACACCCATTCTTGATTTGAACAAGATCTAACGAACTTTTCTGGGAAAAGAGAGCAAACAAAACAAAATGCTGCATCTTTCTCAAGACTGTACTCTAGTAGAGGATATTCAGAATACCATTCAGAGCGCATTCGAAACTGTTTGTTTGCTGGTATATTCTTGTTGACAGGAAAAATACTAAGTTTTGGTTGAAATGGACCATGAGCAATTAAATAGCGTCGTTCATTTTCTGTTACTTTTTTTTTACGTTTACCAGGATCGTGCTCTACTGCAATTTCGCCTCTGGTATGTAGAGCAATATTTTCGGTTGAGAATTTTTTTTCCAGCTCTTTGGCATAGTTCAACAACTCACCACTATCTTCATAAATTTTCGATAAACAGTCAATGATATGAACAGCAAATATTTTTGGATTTGGTGTTATGTCTTTCTTTAGTCGTTCGAGGAGTTCTTCAGCTCTTTCGTGATTTGTCAGAAATTCTGCGACTCGACTAGCTAGTCCTATCCAATTATATTCATCTTTAGGTTTATTGATCACTTTTGATGATGAAGGTGGTGGTGATGGTGGTAAATCTGGTGGTAAATCTGTGGCAAATCATCTGCAGGTGATTTCTTATTTGCCACATCACTGGGAAATTTTTCATCAACAGGTGGCGGGAGCAAAAGACTTTGGAGCTGCCTTTTTAGAGGCCTCAAATGGATTTACTGGAGCCCCAAAAAGTTGCACGGGGACACGTTTTCCATTGTGTACAGCACTTTAATGACGATTTTTGAAGTCATCGTCGAATTTACTTCCACATTCCAAGCATGCCACTTTTACCCTTTTTCGTTTAGGCATTATGAGGAGAATCTGTTGAAAATAATATAATTGATTTGTGGCAATTGATCATTTCACTGTCGTATGAGAGTTTCTAGTCTTTATATTATTCGAAATTTTTCAAAACTTTTAAACTTTTCATAATTTTAAAATTTTTCCAAATTTTACGAAATCTACAAATTTTTTAAAAATCGGTTCTGGAAATTTTTTCGGTCATTTTCTGATTTTTTAAAACTTGTATTCTATAATAAAGAATTATTATATTTGTTTCATGTATTCATAAAATACTATATAACTATGTTGATAAATAATGTAGATAAAATACTCTAAAATTTTGTTTCTCGTTATAACATGTTCTATATTCCATTCTATTTTTTTTATATTCAAGGATAGAGATATTTCAACACTTTATCACTTTGAACAACAACAGGAGAAAATTTTTTGTCCAGACTACATACACTTATAAACTCAGGTTATTTATGGGGCTATTTTTTACTATAGACTAGTATTGTAAAATTTCATGAAACTTTGGTTCAATGAAAAGTTTCATGAAACTTTCAAGGTCTCGTGAAACATTGCAATGTTTCAAAGATGGCGGCGGGAAAATTCAAAAATAATTTTTAACAAAGATGATTAGTTTTTATCGAAAAAAATTAATTTTCAGCCAAATAAATTAATTTTGAACCGAGAAATTACTTTCTTTCGAAGAAAAAATGAATTTTCAACAAAATTAATAAATTTTCAACAAATTAGTTGATATTTCAAATAAATAATATAAATTTTCAACCAAAAATTTGAAGTTTCAACTAAAAGTGTAGATTTCTTGAACCAAAAATTAAATAGTGACATTTTCAATTTAAAATTTAATTTCTTATAAAAAATACCGAATAAATCACAAAAAAAAAATTAATTTTTAATAAGGTAATTTAACTGTTAACTCAATAGTTAAATTTTCTACCAATGATATTAATTTTCTGCCAAAAGAGACCATTTTTTTAACAAAATACATAAATTTTTTAACAAATAGTTGAATATTCGATCAGAAAAGATAAATATGTATTAAAGAATGGAATAGTTAAATTTGCATTTGAAACAATTTATTTTCAAACAAAAAAAAATTCATCCAAAAAAGATGAATTTTCAATCAAAAAGATTAATTTTTAACCAAGTAGTGGAATTTTCAACTAAAAATATAAATTATGAACAGAAAATGGAATAAATTTATAGTTTAAAAATATGTTGTTTACGATTCCTTTTACCTCTTATGGAATTTTTATATGTAAAAAGTCAGATCTGGGACTCTTCCACTTTCTAGTATGCCAGCTTGAAAAATAAAGTCATAAAAATAAAAAAGTAAGAATTTAATGATTATTATTTTTAGAATGAGGAAATTGGTTCGAAAAATAAAATTGGTTAATTAAAATATCTCCGTATTAGTATTTTATTGATAGATTCACTTTTCGCTATGTTGATAATTCCTCGTCGAGATTTTAATGAGAGATTGATTCCAAGAATAAAATAAACAATGTTGTTTCTCTTTCTTGTTTCTCTCAAAGGTCGCAGGATTTAATCAAAAAGTGGAAAAATAAGAAAAAATATCAATGCGATTTAGAAAATTTGAAAAATTTAATTTAAACGCATTCTAAATCACAATTGCTCAAATTCGAATCTAAAGTTGGAACCGTTCAAATTCGAATTTTCTACGACAGACATAATTGTTTAAGAAAAATAATTAAACTAAATTTACGAAGTCAATTTTTTTTACTCGATAAATTGACCAAATTTGGAATAAAGTGAAAATTAAAAATTATTTATAAAATCGAGAAAAATATTTCCATTTCTAATTTTAACTAATTTTGAAACAGAACTGAATGCGAAATTTAGAAAAAAATATTTCAGATTGAAATTGTTTATTTAGCCGAAGTTATTTAGGGGTTTATATTTTTTTGCATTCTTTACAAATCTCTTAGGTAAGTTTTTATTAAAAAATATTATTTATAAAATTAATGATTGAATGAATCCTAACTCGATCTAACCTTTCGATGGAAAGTGGAACTACTTTGTTATTAATTTATTTTTTTAGTTAAAGATTGGTTTGAAAAATTGGGTTTTAAATTCATTTATTTGGTTGAAAATTAAAATATTTTGCTGACAATTCGTGTTTGTTCTTGCTTAAAACATAATTTTTTGGCTAAAAATTCAACTATTCCATTTTTAATTTAAAATTAATATATTTTAGTTAAAATTCACCTCATTGGTTGAAATTTGAAGTACATTCTTGGAAATTAGTTTTTTTATTTGAAATTATTATTTTCAGCTGAAAAGTTAATTATTTGGTTGCAAGTTGAACTTTTTCGTCGAAAATTAAGTTTTCAGTTGAAAATTCGTATTTTTGAATAAAAAATTCAAGAATTTAATCTCGTTTATTTGAAGTTAAAAAAAGTTGAAAAGTTAAAAAAAAAGAAAAGGTTAAAAATTGATCTGTTTGGGTTAAAAATTACCTGTTTTTCAAAATTCATATTTCCGAGTTCAAAATTTAAATATTTTATTTATGATTGAAAATATATATTTTTTTAATTCAAAAATCAATTATTTGGTTTAAAATTCAGGTATTTTGTTAAAAATACAACCTTTTTGGTAGAATATTAATCCTTGTAAAAATGTAACTATTTGATTTAAAGTTAACATATTTTATTAAAAATTCGAATTTTTGGTAGAAAATTAATTTTTTGATTAAAAATGCAACTGTTTAGTAAAATATAAATATTTTTTAGTTGATGATTCGAGTATTTTGTTGAAAATGTGTTGTTTTGTTTCGTTGAATCCAACTGTTTCTAATTTAAAATTAAAATCTTGTTTAATAAAAATATAAATTCTTTTATTTTTTGTTAAAAAATTATCTTTTCAGGTTGAAAGTTGAACTTCTTTGATAAAAGCTAGTTTTTTCGTTAAAAATGATTTTTTTCATCTGTAAATTTAACTATTTTGTTGAAAATTCAACTTTTTGATTGAAAATTAACTTTATTGTTGAAAATTTGAATGTTTTTTCAAATAACGGTCTATTTGGTTTGACAAGTGAACAATTTGTTATGAAATTAAATTTTTTGTAGAAAATTTGTTTTTCAAAATTGGAGATCCATTTTTTTATTCAAAATTGAACTTGTTTATTTTAGGTAAAAATTGATCTTTTTTAGTTAAAAAATTGAATTTTTTGGTAGAAAATTGAACTATTTGCATGAAAATTCGAGAATTTTTTTTTTAATTTGTCGTTCTTCGTAAATAATCAATGGTTTGGTTAAAAATGCAACATTTTGGTTGAAAATTCATTTGTTGTAATTAAGCATTCATGTATTTTGTTGAAAATTTTGTCTTTTTTCATAAATTAAACTGTTTCTAATTTAAAATTAGAACCTTTTTGGTTTAAATATCAACTATTACATTTTTTTGTTTAAAATTCATCTTTTTCGATTAAAAATTCAACTTATTTGTTAAAAGTTTACCTACTTTTTTGAAAATTAATTTTTTGTCAAAGATTCATCATTTTAGTTGAATGTTAATTTATTTTGTTAAAAATTAATTTTTTTCAACTTAAAATTTAACTTATTGGTTGAAAATTGAACTGTTCGGTATACAATCCAACTGTTTTGTAGAAAATTCGTATTCTAAAATAAAAAATTCATTTCTTAAATAAAAATTCAACTGTATCTTTATTGGTTTTAAAAATTGATTTGTTTTTAGTTTGTACATTGAGCTATTTGGTGAAAAATTTATAAAGTTTTTTTAAATTCAAATATTTTTTAAAAAATTTATCCACTTTGTTGAAAATTCGTTTTTTTATTAAAAATGTTTTTTTTTAAGTGTCAATTTAACTATTTGGTTCAAATTTCAACTGCTTGATTGAAAATTAACTTAAAATTTTGTTTTTTTGGCAAAAATTGGTCTATTCGGCTTGATAAATAAACAATTGGTTATAAAATTTAACTTTTTTGTAGAAAATTTGTTTTTCAAAATTGAAAATCCATTTTTTTATTGAAAATTCAACTATTTTACTTTGGGTTTAAAATTGATCTTTTTTAGTTAAAAAATTGAACTTTTTAGTAGAAAATTGAACTATTTGACTGAAAATTTAATTATTTTTTTAAAAATTTGTCATTCTTCGTAAAAAATCAATTTTTTATTTAAAAATTCAAAATTTTGGTTGAGTATTAATTTGTAATTAAGGATTCAAGTATTTTGTTAAAAATTTGTATATTTTTGTTATAAATTCAACTATTTGTAATTTAAAATTAAAACGCTTTTCGGTTTAAACATCAACTATTACATTTTTTTTATTTAAAATCCATCTTTTTCGATCGAAAATTCAACTAATTTGTTAAAAGTTTAACTACTTTCTTTAAAATTCATTTTTTTGTTTGTTAAAGATTCATAATTTTAATTGAATGTTCATCTCTTTTTTTAAAGATTAATTTTTTCAACTCAAAATTCAACTTTTTGATTGAAAATTGAACTGTTCGGTATACAATCCAACTTTTTTAAATTTATTTTGTTTTGTAAAAAAATCGTTTTTAAAATAGAAAATCAATTTTAAAAAAAATCAACTATATCTTTATTGTTTTAAAATTTATTTGTTTTTAATTTGCAAATTGAGCTATTTGGTAAAAATTTAGTCGAGTTTCTTTTAAATTCAACTATTTGTTTAAAAATTTATGTACTTTATTGAAAATTAGTTTTTTCATTAAAAATCCTTTTCTTAACTGTAAATTGAACTATTTGCTTGAAAATTAATCTGTTTTATTGGAAATTTACTTCTGTGTTGAAAATTTGAATGTTTTGTCAAAAATTTGTCTGTACGGCTTTATAAATCAACAATTTGTTATAAAATTCAACTTTTTTGTAGAAAATTTGTTTTTCAAAATTTTTTATTGAAAATTTAACTATTTAATTTTGGCTTTAAAATTGATCCTTTTTAGTTAAAAATTTAACATTTTGGTAGAAAATTGAACTATCTGGCTGAAAATTCAATTATTTTGTTAAAAATTCCTCGTTCTTCGAAAAAAATCAATTTTTTGGTTAAAAATTCAACATTTTGGTTGATATTTAATTTGCAGTTAAGGATTTAAGTATTTTGTTAAAAATTTGTATTTTTCAAATAAATTCAACTGTTTGTAATTTGAAATTAAAACCATTTTCATTTTAAACATATATCTTCAAAATTCATTTTTTTGTTGTTAAAAATTGATAATTTTAGTTGAATATTAATTTCTTTTGTTAAAAATTAATTTTTAAACTTAAATTTTAACTTATTGGTTGAAAATTGAACTTTTCGGTATGCAATCCAACTGTTTTTTAGAAAATTCGTTTTTTTTTTTAAATAAAAAATTCATTTTCTTAATAAAAATTCAACTGTAGCTTTATTGGCTTGAAAATGAATCTTTTTTAATTTGAAAATTGAGCTATTTGGTGAAAAATTTATAAAGTCTTTTTAAAATCTAACTATTTGTTTACAAATTTATGTACTTTGTTGAAAATTATTTTTTTCATTGAAAATGATTTTTTCCAACTGTAAATTTAAACATTCGATCGAAAATTCAATTTTTTGATTGAAAATTAACTCCTGTATTGAAAATTTGAATGTTTTGTCAAAAATTTGTCTATTTGGCTTGATAAATCAACAATTTCTTATAAAATTCAAATGTTTTGCAGAAAATTTGTTTTTCAAAATTGGAAATCCATTTTTTTAATTCAAAATTTAACTTTTCCACTTTGCGTTTAAAATTGATCTTTTTTAGTTAGAAAATTGAATTTTTTGGTAGAAAATTGAACTATTTGCCTGAAAATTCAAGTTTTTTTTTTAATTCGTCGTTCTTAGTGAAAAATCAATTTTTTGGTTGAAAATACAACATTTTGATCGAATAATAATTTCTTGTAATTAAGGATTCGAGTATTTTGATGAAAAATTGTTTTTTTTATAAATTCAACTCTTTCTAATTTAAAATTAAAACCCTTTTCGGTTCAAATATCAATTTTTACATTTTTCTTATTTAAAATCCATCTTTATCGGTTTAAAATTCAACTCATTTTTTAAAAGTTGAACTACTTTTTTCAAAATTGATTACTTGTAGAAAATTCGTTTTTAAAAATAGAAAATAAATTTTTTAAATAAAAATTCAACTATATCTTTATTGGTTTAAAAATTGATTTTTTTAGTTTAAGAATCAAGATGTTTGGTGAAAAATTGATCTTTTTTTTTAATTTAACCATTTGTTTGAAAATTTATGTACTTTGTTGAAAATTCGTCTTTTGGTTGATAATTCAATTTTTTGTTGAAATTCAACTGTTTTATAGAAAGCTTCTCTTTTTGCGTAAAAATTTCACTGGTTGGTTGAAAATGAATCTGTTTTTTTAGAATTCAACTATTTGGTTAAAAATGTCACTTTTTGATTAAAAATTAACTTTTTTTTCGAAAACTTTAATGTTTTGTCAAAAAATTGTCTATATGGCTTGATCAATCAAAAATTTGTTATAAAATTCAACTTTTTTGTAGAAAATTATTTTTTCAAAATTGGAAATCCATTATTTTATTTAAAATTTAACTTTTTCATTTTGGGGGTAAAATTGATCCTTTTTAATTGAAAAATTTATCTTTCTGGTAGAAAATTGAACTATTTGGCTAAAAATACAAGTATTTTGTTAAAAATTCGTCGTTCCTCGTAAAAAATCAATTTTTTGTTTAAAAAGACAATATTTTGGTTCAAAATTAATTTGTTGTATATTAAGGATTCAAGTATTTTGTTGAAAATTTGTATTTTTTTTCATAAATTCAACTGGTTCTAATCTAAAATTAAAACACTTTTTGGTTTAAATATCAACTATTATATTTTTTTGTTCAAAAATCATCTTTTTCGGTTAAAAATTCAACTATATCTTCATTGGTTTGAAAATTGATTTGTTTTTCGTTTGAAAATTGAGCTATTTGGTAAAAAAATTATAAAGTGTTTTCAAAATTTAACTATTTGTTAAAAAATTGATGTACTTTGTTGAAAATTCATCTTTAGGTTAATAATTCCATTTTTCGGTTGAAATCGAATTGTTTCATTGAAAGCTTCTCTTTTTGGCTTGAAAAGTTAATATTTTGGATGAAATTTTTCTTTATTGACTAAAAAGTCTTTATTAATCGAAAATTCAAATTTTCTTGAAAATTCGTTTAAAATTCGAAAATTCATCTGTTTTGGTAGAAATTTCATATTTTTTAATTAAAACTTCAACTGGTTGGTTGAAAATCAATCTGTTTTTTCAGGATTCAACTATTATGTTGAAAATTCGTCATTTTTGATGAAGGCAACTGATTTTGATTTGAAATAAAAATTTTCTGGTTTGCATATCAAATACCAAATTTCGTTATTGAGAATTCTTCTTTTTCGGTTGAAAATGCAACAACTTGGTTGAAAGTTGAACTACTTTCATATCCCCTCCATCCCAATTGTTTAAAGTTCTTTTTGGACGACCAATAAACAAATATTTGAAACAAAAAAAAAATTAGATTGATTCCCCTTCTCAGGATACAATAGACCACCAATTTATAATTCGATGACGCAATTGCCGACGATAAAAATTAAAATACGAAGTTCTGGATCGATTCTGAAGAATCTCAATCCTCTCTCCTTGAGGAGGAAGAGAAGGTACTAGGAGAAGGAGGCAGACTTTGGAGAGGGAGAGGATTAAGAAGAGCGACGATCTTAGAAGCTACGCAACTGTCATGGCGGTTACACGTGATTTTGAATCAACCACGATTCACTCCCGGTTTTACTACTCTCAAAAAACCTAAAAGTTAAAAAAAAAATTAAACTCAAAAATCATCCGAGTGATAGTGCAATAAACATTCAGTGTGAACAAGAGTGTAACTTCAGTGTGAAGAAGAGTGCAGCTTCAGTGTGAAGAAGAGTGCCGCTTCAGTGAAAAACGGTACAAGTACTTATTATTTTTTTGATAAGGCCCTTCAGTCATTCCCAATCAGACCATTTCACTTGGATCAATTGATGATTTCACAATCCGTATAAATTATTCCTTTTTTTCAAATAATGATCAATTTGACCGTGGGAAACAAGGAAGATATTTTCCGGATTGCGAAAGATTTTTCAATGTCGAGATTGATCGAGAAGATAAAGCTTGAATAGTTAGGATGAGCAAAAGCATCATTGTTCGCCAATAGGATCAGTTCGATGACTTTCGTGAGGATCAGAAGACGCCGAAGAAGAAGACCAATTGATCTCGAGGATCATGACCGCTATTGGTGACCATCAACGAAAATTTACAAACCTGATTATCATTTTTTTGATTCAATCATTTCTCAGTGATGAATTATCTCTTATCTGTGACATATCTTGCTCATCTCTAATTGTCATCAGACAATGAACTAATATTTTCCACTCTGGATTTCTCAAGAGCATCTTTGGATTTTAAACGGCAGGTATGATTCGCGAAAAAAAAATGATGTGCTCATCAAAGCTCGTCTCAGAGATAAATTATTCCTAATTGCTGTACACCTTGAAACAGAAAATCCACTGCCAGGGAAATGGTGCCAGTTGAAAAATCCCTTTTCTCTTCAGATAGTTTAATAATTTCTCATCGATTAATCACGTCCAATTGTTGGTAATTACCATCATTTTTAAAACCATGAGGCATTTTTGTCCTCGATTAATTCTCTCGATTTTCATTAACTTGGGATCGTTTATCACACTCTGAAGAAGTTATAGATAAGATGTTGATTTGTTTGCCTACTTGATGGGTGTTCAAAAATTTCCTTATCTCTTATCTTTCCCTCGTTTATCACCTAATTATTCAAAGCAAATGATAAGGATTTTGCGATCCATTTTGCAAAGACTTTATTCGTTCAGATATTTTTGAGAACTGAGGGAAGAACCAGGTGTGACGAACTCGACCTGTGACCCAGAGCGATTGTTCAAATCCTGAGCGTTGAACCGTAACAACCTAATCTACACTACACTATGTCCAAAGTTCGATTTTTCGACTTGGATCTCACGAATTTGTGGTATTATCCTCCTTAATTCGTCAGAGAATTGAAAAATGAAAATGATTTTCTATATTCTATTCATCATGAAATTTAAAAACATATGTTTAACAACAATTTAGGAAAAGCTTTATTTTCTGTTTAGGGTTTATTCTGAACATCAAGTTAAGTAAAAAATAGTTTCCATCAGGACATATAATTTTTTTATTTCAGTCTACAATCTTTTCAACATCCCCCCCCTCCACCAACAGTAGAAGTCAAAAAACATTTTTTTCAAATTTAGTGATTACGGGCTTCACAATTGAAAATTGTCTAAAAACAAGGGAAATAAGGAGATTTTTAAACTAAAATAGTAATATAAATTAAATTTCAAATGCTTTAAATTTCTAATAATTTTTTAACCAAAATAGTTGAATTTTCTACCAAAAAAATACTAAAAAAGACGATTTTTCAAGAAAATAGTTAAATTTTGAAACTCAAAAGATGAAATTTCAAGTCAGGTGATGAATCTTGAAAAAATGAATTTTTAACAAATTGGTCCAACTTTCGAGTATGGAAATGAATTTTCAAACAAGAAAAATGAATTCTTGATGAAAAATGTGATAGTGCCTATTTTAACTAAAAAAATATTTCAATTTTAACCGAAAAAAGTTGAATTCAACCAAAAGATATGAATTTTCAAACCAAAAATACGAATTAACAACAAAACAATTGAATTTTAAATCAAGAAAATTAATTTTTTTAGTAAAGGAGACGAATTTTCAACAAAATAGTTAAATTTTAGACGATGAAAATTAATTTTCTATTAAAAAAGCAAATTTGCATTAAACAAATGAATTTTTAACTAAGAAAGGTCAATCTATTGATTGAAAATGACTGAAAATTAAAATAGTTTAATTTTCAGTTAAAAAGTTCATCTTTATCCAAAAAATGAATTTTTAACAAATGTCGCATTTTTACCAAACAAGATGAAAAACAAACAAAAGAAAACAAATTTTAAAATCGAAAAGACGAATTATTAACAAAATATGTAAATTTTTAGCGAATAAAATTTATTTTCAATCATAAAAGATTAATTTCTAAGAAAATACGTGACTTTTCAACTAAATAGTTAAATTTTGGACCATAAAAATTCAGTTTCTGCCAAAAAAGACATATTTTCAAAAATACATATTTTCAAAAAAGACATATTTTCAAAAAAGCATCAATTTGAGTCTAAAAATAATTCATCAATATTCATTCAAAACTGGAAGATTTGAATTTTCACATTAATAAGTTAATCTTCATTAAAAAAATGAATTTTTAACAAATGTCGCATTTTACCAAACGAGATGAAATTTCTATCAAAAGAGATGTAGTTTCTGACCAAAAAGGCGAATTATTAACAAAATATTAAAATTTTCAGTTAATAAAATTTATTTTTAATCAAAAAAGATTAATTTTGAAGAAAATAAATGAATTTTAAACCAAATAGTTAAATTTTGGACCATTAGAATTAATTTTCTACCAAAAAACACATTTTTTCAGAAAAAAAATGTCTAAAAATAATCCATCAAGATTCAACCAAAACTGGAAGATTGAAATTTTCACATTGATAAGTTAATCTTCATCCAAAAAAAAAATTTCAACAATGTGTTTCCACTTTTAACCAAGTAGTCAAACCGAAAAGACGAATTTAAAATAAAAAAATTGAATTTTCGTCCAAGAAGGATAATTTTGTAAAAATTTTGTTGAATTTTCATCAAAATAATTAAATTTCCAGACAAAAAATTAAACTTTTAACAAAATTGTTTGCTTCCCCACCAAATAATTCATTCTTATCACTTAAACAAATTAGACAACAAAAAATATTGTTTCGAAAATAAAATTGTTAAAATTAACAACATTTTTGTTTGAAACCTAGAGTATGGTTATTATATAAACAAAAAAATATTTGGTTGAACCAACAACGTTTTTTGGTAGTTTTACCCAATTCTTTTCGTAGATCGAGTTATTGTTTAAAGCAACCAAAAAATTTTGTTGGTTCAATAAAATATTTTGTTAAATCAACAAAAATTTGTTTGAGTAACCAAATTTTCAGCTATATCCAAGAAAACAGTTTCTTTTCGAAAAAAAATTTTTTCTGACTTACACAACATTTTAGGCCCTGGTTTCTAAGTTGTTCTAATTTTGTTGAAAAATCACATTTTCGGATTGAAAATTCAACTATGTTAAAAATCTGTTTTCTTAGTTGAAGATTCATAATTTTAGTTTGCAATTAATTTCTTCGATTGAAAATTAAACTATTTTGTAGATAATTTTTTTTCTTTGTTCAAAATTAATTTTTTTCGTTATATTACACTATTTCTGATTTAAAATTAAAATATTTTATCCTACATTATTTAAGTTTATGAAATTTGTTTGATTCAATCAATCAAATTTTGAATTTGAAATTTTTTTTCGAAAATTTGATTCAATCAAATTTCTATCTATATCCAAGAAGCCCGCTTCTTTTTTTCATTCAGTCGGTCAATTTTATTCGAAATTTGCTGCATTTTTTTACTGAAAAAGCATTTCAATTGCATGCAATAAAATAAACAAAGAAAATTTTTCGAAGATTCTTGTAATTTCGTTGAAAATTGACATTTTCGGATTAAAAATTCAACTTCGTTAGAAATTTATTATCTAAATTGAGGATTCATTTTATTTTTAAATTAATTTCTTTGTTTGAAAATTGAACTATTTTGTTGATAATTATTTTTTCTCGGTTGAAAATTAATTTTTTTAGCTAACAATTTATCTATATCATTTTTCGTTGAAAATTTATCTTTTTTAGTTGAAAATTCCATTATTTTGTTTAAAATTCTTCTTTTCCTTTTAATTTAATTATTTAGATAAAAATTCATGTATTTTGTGAAAAATGCATCGTTTTTGGTAAAAAAACAATTATTTTTGTTAGAAATGAAACTTTTGTTAAAAATTCGCCTTTTCTGGTAGAATATAAATTTTTAAAAATAAAAATTCAACTCTTTGGTGGAAAATTGATCTGTGTTAGTTAAGGATTCAAGTTTTTTTTTCTTTAAAATTATTTTTTCGTTATATTACACTGTTTCTGATTTGAAATTAAAATATTTTATGGTACATTATTCAAATTTATAAAGTTTGATTCAATCAAATTTCTCTCTATATCCAAGTAAACAATTTTTTTTATCGAATCAGCCGATTTTATTCGAAATTTACTGCATTTTTTTTAAAACTGAAAAAGCGTTTCAATTTCATGCAATAAAATAAACAAAGAAAATTCTGCGGAAATTGTTGTAATTTTGTTGAAAAATAACATTTTCGGGTTAAAAATGCAGCTTTGTCAGAAATTTACTTTCCAAGTTGAGGATTCATTTTAGTTTAAAATTAATTTCTTCAATTGAAAATTTAACTATTTTGTTGAAAATTATTTTTTCTCGGTTGAAAATTAATTTTTTTAATTGAAAATTTATCTATTTCATTTTTGATCGAAAATTCGTCTTTTTGGTAGAATATCAATTTTTACTTAAAAATGCAACTGGTTAACAATTAATATATTTCAGTTAGGGATTTAAGATATTTCATTGAAAATTTATCTATTTCGTTAAAAATTCATGTGTTTTGTTAAAAATACGTCTTTTTTGGTAGAAAAAAATACTATTGGTCGAAAATTCATATATTTTCTTCAAAATTTGCCTTTTTAATAGAATACCAATCCCTTGGTCAAAAATGCACTTCTTTGGTTGAAAATTAATCTGTGTCAGGAATTCAAGTATTTTTTCAAAAATTCAACCATTTCGTTAAAAATAAGTCTGGTGTAACATAAGTATCTTATTTAAAAACAAAACTATTTGTTTAAAAATTCATCTATTTTCCAAAAATTGGTCTTTTTGGTAGAAAATCAATTTTAAGTAAAAATACATCTATTTGAAAATTAATCTGTATCAGTTAAGGATTCAAGTTTGTTTTCTAATTCCCATCATTTCCTTATTTTAAACTCCTTCTAATTAGAAATTAAAATATTTCCCAGTTTATTATTTACATTTATAAAATTTGTTTAAAAAGTTGAACTGAAACCATTTCAAATTTATGCAATAAAATAAACAAAGAAAGTTCTTCGAAGGCTGTTCTAATGATTTCGCGATTGCAACGTGAAGTCGGAACGTGATAGCGCGTTATAAAAATAGTAGAGGCCGCAGAAGGCCGAACAGAAAGAATTTAAAAAAAAAAAAAAAAAAATGTGAAATGGGAGGGGTGGGAATAAAAAGGACAGAATGTATCTACAATCAAGCAAACAAAGCAAGTTTGTGACGTCACCGAATTAGAAAGGACCACTTCTTGTCTGTGTGACGTCACGATTAGGAAACCGCGTATTTGTGTAAGTAACACACTACATATTATATATATATGTATTGTACATTATGCACAATACAATGAGTCCTGCGGTTAGAGAGACTCATAAATTTTGAAAATTGTCCTTGAACCTCGATTTTTTGACTGGTCGATGAACCACAAAAATTAAATATTCTTCGTTCCTTGGCTACTAGAAGCCTTTTCAAATCGCTCTAGTTTGATTCCTTTAAATTTTGATTTTTTAAATCAAAAATCGGGGAATAAATTATTTTGAATAATTAATTTATAGGTACCCAAGTGAATTTTATTTAAAACAAAAAAATAATTTTTCTACCTAGAAAGGTGATTTTTATAAAAAATAGTTCAATTTTCAACCAGAAAGAGGAATTTTCAACCAAATTGTCGAATTTTCAAACAGAAAGGATTAAACTTTACGAAAAACCAAGAATTTTTAGAAAAAATTATTTTTTTCAACTAAGTAATAACATTTAGAATCCAATAGTTGAATTTTCAACCAAAAAATTTAATTTTCTACTCAAAAGAGAGGAAATTTTGGAAGAGTTTGAGCTTTTAGGCTAAAAAGTCGAATTTATTAAAAAAATTGAGCTTTAAACCCGAAAAGATGAGTTGACAACAAAAAAATTAATTTTGTAAAAAAAAATGTGTTTTTTTGAAATTATTTGAATTGTTATTTAAATACCCTGAAGGCAAAATTTTTACAAAAAAGTACAGGAAACTATTTTTACACGAATCTAATAATAATTTTAGTACCTTGGAGCTCGAATTTTTTCTACAATTTTTTTAAAATCCTGCTAAAGTGAAAAAATACCTTAAAATCATCCTGATTATTTTTTGAAAATGTTGGATATCTTATTTAATATTCTTTTCAAATTAATTGAAAGAAAATATATTGTCAGTTTTTATAGGAATTTTGATTTTGAATATTCTCTTAAAATTAATTCTTCAAAACAAAAAATCATTATAAATGTTCCCAGCAAACTTAAGAATTTTTTTTATTTTATTAAAATCTTTAAACTGTATTTCGAAATCTTCAAAAATTTGACTTTAATTTTGTATTTATCAAAATCTTTTCCAGTCTTAAAAGTTAAATTAAGTTTGAATTTTCTCAAAACTTGTAAATATCTCCTAAAGTAATATTTTTTCCAAAACTGATAATTTTTCAATTGTTTAAAATTGTTTAGTTTTTAATATTTGCTTTATAATTGCTTGTTTTAAACTAAACAAATATTTAACAGTATTTTTTTGTTAAATTTTGCATATTTTTTTATACAAAAAAGTACAGGTTTTAACAAAAACTTAGAGTTTTAGAAATATTGTACTTTCTTCTAAAAATTTTTTTCATCGGTGTTTTAAACAATTTAATTTGAAATTTTTTAATCAGGAAAGACATTTTTTGAATATTTAGCAATATTTTACTTTTCATTCAAAGTGAGTAATTATAAATCAAATATTAACCAAAATTTTCAAAAAAGAATCTGAATGATTTTAAGGTATTTTTTTTTTAATTTTGCGCGATTTTACAAAAATTGTAGGAAAAATTCGAGTTTCAAGATAGTAAAATTATTAGATTCCTGGAAGAATTCAAAATTATTTTAGTAAGTTTAAGAGATATTTACCAGTTTTGAGAAGATCTGAACTTAATTCAAAATTGAAAAAGATTTCGAAAAATAAAAAAATAAATTTAGATTTTTGAAGATTTCGAAATAAAATTTTTAAGCTTTTTAAGCATCAAAGGTATTAAGAAAACAAAAATAAAATCCTAAGTTTGCCGGAAAAATTGAAAATGATTTTTTATTTTAAAAAATTAATTTTAGGAGAATGTTCAAAAAGATTGAAAAAATGTTTTGGAAGATAAATGACATTAATTTGGTAAATAATCGAGTAAGCTTAAAATATATTTTGACAAGTTTTAAATTAATCAAAAATTTGTATCAAAATTCCTAGATAAACTAAAAATAATTTTTTGGTTGAAAAATTAATTTTAAAAGAATATTTAATGAGATTTCCAAAATTTTCAAAAAATAATCTGAATGATTTTAATGTAATTTTTTTTTACTTTTGCAGGATTTTCCAAAAATTGTAGGAAAAATTCGAGTTCCAAGACAATAAAATTATTAGATTTCTAGAAAATGTTTAAATTATTTGAGTAAGTTTAAGAGATATTTACAAGGTTTCAGAAGATCTGAACTTAATTCAAAATTGAAAAAGATTTCGAAAAATAAAAAAATAAATTTAGATTTTTGAAGATTTCGGATTTCGTAAGAAATTTTTATTGAGACAAATGTTGTACACCTACGTACGAATTGAAGTATTTATACGTGTTTGGCGGGTATTTCAAAAAACTGCATGTTCTAAAATTTATCGTATGCTTGAAAATAATAAACTTGGCATTAGACTTATTGCAAAAAATATTATATTGATTGTTACGTAACGCTGCCAATTGATCCTCCCTCCCCCTGTCACATCCTTGTCACAGTTTTGCTGACCCCCACCCCCCCCCCCCCAAAGCGTTACGTAATTTATGGACAGTCCCTTATCGGTACAAAGAAGGATATCGACGCCTTCATTCCATAACGCTCCACGTCGCGTTTGGGCACTGTATAACTTCAGGTCCTGTGCTTATACACAGGACCTGAAGTGTTACACAGACCGAACGCGGCGTGGAGCGGTATGGAATGGAGGCGTCGATATCATTTTACATATTTTCGAAAAATGATCATTATATTTTTTTATATTTAGATTTTATCTTGGAGTAAAATGAGGCAATTGAATTTTCAGGTCACAGCTTCTGACCGCGAAACAGCCTTATAAAAGAACTTTTTTTTTAAACAAACGTACCCATATTCTTCAGAAAGGTTTTATAAATATTTGATAAGTATCTACTTTTTAAAATTATTATTTTGTATCAATTTATTATTTTAAACATTGCACTCAATTGTTGTGGTAATTTAACAAAAAGATAACGTGCTTATCGGCAAAAAGGAGGATATCGACGCCTCCATTCCATAACGCTCCACGTCGCGTCTGGTCACTGTATAACTGCAGGTCCTTGCTGATACACAGGACCTGAATGCGATAAGGACCAAACGCGGCGAGGAGGGGTATGGAATGGATGCGTCGATATTATTTTACATATTTTCAAAAAATTATCATTATATTTTTTTATATTTATATTTGATTTTGGAGTAAAATGAGGCAATTGAATTTTCAGGTTACAGCTTCTGACCGCAATATAGACCCTGTAAAATTGCCGTTAGATTATGTGGTTTAAATGTTACACTAAACAATGCACTTTTGTAGACGTATTTTGTATGTGGTGAAAACCCGAGTCGTTTTAATCCTCTTAAGCTTCGAGCAATCAAAGAGAGATAGAATCAACGCTTGGTTTTCTCGAGTTACCGCTCTCTCCCTCTCCCTTGCTTACAGAATAATTTATCAAATGGTCAATTGTTTAATAATGAATATTGCATTTTTCGATATTGCGACATAATCCGCCTAGAATATTTCTTCACGTAGAGTCGGATTCTTTTCGTCGATTCGAAATATTTCAAATGTTTCAAATCTTCGTGAAATCTTTTAAATCTTTGTGAAACCTTTATGTATGGATTTATTATATTTCCCTTACTAAACAGCTGAATTCGCTTCATCGAATGCTTGGGAATTAATAGAGGTTGTTGAAAAAGTGGCATTTTCGGTCCGCTTGTGGAAATTTTATCTTCAAGATTTTCTTATAGTTCTCATTTGCAGAATCCAAAAATATTAGTTATAAGGCAATAATATACGGACAAGATCTTTATAATTAAACCCACAGTCCTGTAGCGGTCAGTTTTTCACGATTTCTAATCGCGATTTCGCTACTTGCGCTTCAAAAGAGCTTAAGTGTGTTAGGTTTCTGATAGCTTTTAGGCCGCTGAATCGAATGGTATCAGTTTTAGTTACCTCACATTCCGACCAAGTGGAGAAAAATGAACACAAAGTCATCCAACCGACTTTTTTAAACCAAATTGACGGATTTCAATTCTTATTAATCGTCCCCCTAAATCGATAGGTGCTCATTTCAATGCCATTTGAATGCGAGAAAGTGGAAAACATTAACATGACGATGAGTGCAAATAAGAATATGCCATGATTTGGAGCTTACAAACAAAAGACGCAGAACAAAAAACCTTGTTAGAAAAGACGTGACGCAAAAGTGAAATTGTCATATGTAGCAACAGAGTCATATGAGCGATACTAGCGAGAAAGGTACACAACGAGCGAGATATCGAACGAGAGGCTTTTTCTTTGTGAACGAAAGTGAAATCAGCGTGCAGCCCTGTATAATTATGATCATTAAAACGTTGTTACTATAATTATACAGAAAGTGGGTTCTCAATTCAATATAACCTGCCCAAAATTAGAGGCGTAAACTATAGAGAGAGGAAAATTGATTTAACAGTAGTATTATGCATGGAAAATTATCTGTTATTCGTTATTAACTAACAGTTAATATTAATATGCTACTCATAATTATAAGTTATTATGTAACTTAAAGATAAACTTCTTATCTCCGATATAGGTGAAATATATTCTAGCTCTAAAGTTTTGAACGTTATAAATTTATTGTAATCTAGTTTAAGTATTTGAAACGATATTACATATTAAACTTTTACGGCATTGATTAAAAAGAAATTATTTTGCAAATTTTTATTTTGTTTTTCTGAGTATTAAAGATGTAAAATTTAAATTTTCACAGATTTTACTGGAAGTCGCATGGAAAATTATAAGCTGGAAGATATTCTTTATTTACTAAATTTTCAATCGCTCCAAGGAGAGGTTTAAGATGATTTTTATTTTATTTATGCTCACCTATTCTTTTGCTTCAGAAGAGTATTATAGTTTAAATAATCTATAATACCAATAAGAGAGTAAAGTGCACAACATTTTTAAAATTTTATATTTATTGGATGAAGAGTTCTCGCGTAATATCATTTTAAAAGAGACTCCTTTTAAAAATTTCCAATGTTCGTAAGTCTATTCATTTTTTAAACTTAGACTTATACGTCTTTCTTTGATACGGGATCACATACACCAATCTCCGCGTGTTCTTAATATAAAAAACAATTGATACGTCTTTCCAACACTGAAAACTGTCCCTACGTCTTTTTAATGCAAAACGATGTTGCTACGACTGACTATTCTACTCGTGTGTCACGTCGTTTCTATCAAGGTTTTGTGTTCTACGTCTATTATTTGTATGGTCAAAATCATGGCCAAGTCCTGGTTTACACCCATCGATAAATTTTATAAAATTACTTTTTTCAAATCATATTAAAGAATTTAAACTCTGTTGAGTCGGTTCAGTTGACAGTAGAATGTACATAAAGTATATACTCTTTTAGATTTGGATCCGCTGATTCAACTGGTGAACCATTTTAATGTCATTTGAATACCATGTTAAAATTTGACGTGAATCAAACGTATTGCAAAGGTTTTTCATTATGATTCGTATTTCAGGGCTTTAAGGTTCGCTGATTACGAATCTATAGGATAGAGGTATTCGACTACTATCTAAGTGATTGTGGGGAGAATCACTGATAACAACTGCATTGTTCAAAATGAAAAATCCAAAATGGCGAATTCAATATGGCCGATCATGTGCATGATTCAAATCACGTATGTAATATATTTTTTACAGGACAAATAAATGTAGGTTCTTCTGATTCTTTCCATTGCGTACTTCTAAAGTAGGTATAAGTAAAAAAAATTAAAGAATGGTGGATACAGCATAGCTGGTACAAGTTAAATAGTTTACTTCAACCGGTGAAATTAACATCATAAATCTTGACCATCTTGAATACGCTAATTCAGATCCTTCATTTTAAATAGTACATTCGTGTTAGTGATACTTAAAAAGCCCGCCCCGAATCACTTTGATAAAACATTTAAATACCGCCATTGTATGGATTCGTAATCGGCGACCCACAAAACCCTTATAAGTACCAATCATCATGAGAAACCTTTGTCATACATCTAATTAACGCCAAGTTTTAACATGGTATTAAAATGACATAAATATTGGTATCAGTTGATTCAGCGGATCAAAATCTACAAGCTTATGTACTTTATTTACATCATGTCGAACACAATTGAAACTTTTCAATATGGTTTGTAAAAAGTCGTTTTTAAGCATTTATGTTAATTTTTTCCAGGCTCTCGCATTCAAATGTCACTAAAGTGGGCACTTATCGATTCATCGAATCAAAATGTTTAGGAATATATTATTTATTTACTCCATACTTTTGACAAGAATGATTACACAGAGCTGAAATATTATAATTTAATTTACCAATAGACAGTTTAGAGCACTTATGTTCATTCCTCCACTTTCTCGCATTCAAGCGGTATTAAAATGAGCACTAATAGATTGAGCCGATCAAAGTCTTTAAAAATATGTAATTCATTTATGTCCTTCTGGAACAATTGATAAGAATTGAAAACCTTCAATCTGGCTACAAAAGATGGTTAAGTTACTTTGTCTCCATTTTTCTCCACTTGATCGAAACCTGATGTAACCAAAACTGGTGCTATTCCATTCAGCGAATCAAAAACGATTTGACAGCATACAAACTTACCTCTTTTAAAGCGCTAATAGCAAAATCGCGCTTAGAAATCGTAAAAACCTGACCGTTTACTAAATTGTGGATTTATATCTTCGCGTTCAATTTTAAAGACTTCTACCGACTTTTGCAACATGATCCTTTGGAATGTTTAATTCAATCACGAATATTTTTTCTGCACAAAAAAATGTATTAACAAACAAATTTTAGGATACCTATCGTACCATTAAAATCACAATGAGTCACATTCACTAGAAACTCGCCTTAAGTTTCATGTGTATGTCTATCTCAAAAATGTCCGTGTTGAAGGTATGCATTTAGGTACATGACATGAGCATTTGGAATATTAGGTTCGTGTACGTACACGGAAACAGCCTGGCGCCATCTATTTAATAAAAATAGCGATCGCTGATGAATTCCTCTAGTTTACATGTGATTAAACAATAAATAAATGGCTACTGATAATAAAAATGCAAATGTTATACAACGAAAATCCCTGTAAATAAATTTGTCAATCATATGATTTATTGAAACAAACTTTGGCTAGACGGCCATCAATACACCATGTGGCATATGGATGGACCACGTCAATATCTATGCTAGAAATGCAGAGCAACTAAATCTAGCTCTAATGATTGTCGACGAGTACACTCGGGAGATTGGAATGGAGTTTGGGTTAGAAAGACGTGTCAAGATCATTTAAAGCCATGACCACTTGCTGGAATTTCCGAGGACCCTGAACTCGTCGACTGAAGCGTTATACAACACCTTGGTGCTGGAGAGACCTATCCATACCTGGGCGATCCAGAGAGCCGTATTCAGGACGTAGCATCTATAAAGGATGTTCTCCAAAGCAGATACAAACGGTATAGTTAGGAAAACTGCCGGCGAGGAACAAAGTATCTGTAACGAGCATGCGTAACGTCCCGGTACTACTGTATTTATTTGGAGTGGTTCTGTGGAAGAGCTCAGATCCGTCGACAACGGGTCACGAAAGGTTATAAACATGAACAAAAGCTTGCACCTTAATTCATCCGTTCCGCAACTTAACATCTCACGCCGTCAAGGCGTTCACGGAATGATGAATCTCGAATGTCTTCACAACAGGATCATTCTGGGTATAGCACACATAGTGGCAAATGAATGAGACCCTCTTCTTGAAATGGTCAGGAAACACGAAGAAGTGGACAATGGAGCGTTTTTGTACAAAGCAGTGGAGAAGGCTGCTGAAAAACTTGGCCTCAACTTCAATATCAGGGATGGGCAAAATGCATCAAACATTATCCATCTCGAGTACTCACTCCTGAAAGTCCGAATGAAGAAAGCAAAGGAGCAAAACTCCCGCGTACAGCTCGTCGACATGAGGATGCACGGCATCTTCTACAGAAATGTGAAGGATCAGTCGATGTCGTTTCAGCTACCGTTTGCTTTTCTTAAATCACCCGGGCTGAAGGTGGGCACGAAGGGTTTCATTTTGGCGTGCATCCTAAGGCACAATGCGGCACTAAGAGTGCTGTATTACCAGCTCTGTCACTCTTACGGCATTAGCCCTGATACCACTACACCAAACACTCCTAAGGAAACAGAGTCAATTTTCGAGAATCAGAAGTGCCGAATATACTGGAACAACAATTTCTCAAAAATAATTTCTGTCTCGCACTCGAGGCCTGACATAGTTCTTGACTTCGAGAAAAAAACCATGTTCATCATAGAATTTTCAGCACCAGTCGACAGGAACATCACAGTCAAGAAGAATGAAAAGAGAAAGAGAGAGGTATAAAGACCTTATAAGGGAGTTGCGATACCCAGAGTATTTTGTTAAGCTAGTCGTCCTGATCATCGGTGCCCTTGGAGGTGCCAAGGTTTCACTGGTTCATAACCTGAAAAGCATCCTTGCGTGTCAACGAAGTGCCGAGACACTTGCGCGGAAAATGCAGAAGGCGGTCCCAATGGAATAAACCCCAAGCGAAAACGTAACAACCGTGCCGAAAGCTGAGTGGCACCTAGGTGAGGTGTCTTAAACGGCGACTCTGGGTTACCGGCCGACCTCTCAGACTATGCAGCCTTATCCTTGCATGCGGGGATTTATTAGGATGGATGAACCCCTTCCGTAGCTTCTCGTGGGAACAACATTGTCGACAAACAGTGCCGATCAATCTAGAGTTCGGGGTGCTCTAATTAATTTATATGGAAACACGACGAAGAACCGACGAAACGCTCACATTGAGTGGACGAATCAACTTAAGGATGACTTGCTGGACTGCTACGATTCCAGCCTTATCCCTGTTCACAGAGGCTTTATGGTGCGTATGCACCAGGGTGGTTCAAAAATGCATTGCAAAATTTTTTTCACTCTAGAGGGCAAGTCGCCTCCCCCCCCCTCCCTAAAAGTTTCCATTTCCGGAGAAAGAAAATCGGTAATTTTTTTTTTAAATTTAAATATTAACACGTTCCATCGTGCACTTCAAAATCCCATTTCATTAAGATGGAGAAATTTTGTATTTTCGAAAAATTGAACTCATACTTCAGGGTTTGATCGAAATGTGCCAAGTTTTTTAGGGATTTGAGAGGAGCTTCTACGAAATAAAACCATAGTTATAACTTTTACGCCCCTCCCCCCTCCACAACACCCCAAATATGACCCAAAAATAAAAAAACTACATTTTTACGTATTATTGTTAATTTTCAGCCATTTCTGCCATCTTTTTTAATACAAATAATTAATAATGGACAATTTGAATACCCCTATGAGTTTTTAAACAATTTATAATTGTTTAAATAAATGTAACCTATTTAAACATTTATTTTTCTCAAAAAATCTAAAAAATAATCGCATTCCCTAAATGAAATGTAATAGTTAGTCACTCTTTGGAGTAGCAATTTTTTTTAAAAACATTATGTGATTATTTAAACAATTAAGTATTGTTTATTTTCAAATATCTAAAAATTGAGCCAGCGATCTCCACTTTTTTCTCAAATTGGCATCCTATGCTACTTTTTGTTGAATAATTACATAATTTTGATACATTTCTTCTAATGTTCAACAAATTTCTATTTGTTTAAACAATTTTTATTTTCTCAAGCAGTTTCCCTTCGAAAATTTTTAAACAATAATATAAAATGGAACACACAGAATTCTTTTTCTGACTGTATAGTGGATAAAAAGAATAAATCAACCTTTTTTTTAACAAACTGAATTTGTTTAAACAATAATTTTTCCCAAAAATATTTTGAAAGTCGTATTTTATGAATTAAACATAATATTGAATGATTTTGAGGAGTAGTAAATTCTGCTAAAAGCTTTATGTCATTACAATATACAATCAAATGTCATACAATATACAATTAATTATTGTTTTTTTCTTAAAATTTTCTTCACATTGAGTATGGATGGTTTACATCTTATTTGGTGTACTATTAAATAAATTATAAAAGTCATAATAAAATTTAAATTATAAAAGTGTACTTATTATTGCACTCTTCATATTTTTACTATCTTTATCGTGATTATACTATAAAAAAGTACATTCACTAATGCAAATTATGATTCAAGTTTCAACATTTTCTTTGAACAACATTTTTGAAGATGAAGTGTTGTATTTTAGGTCATTTGTAATAATTAAAATAATAAAAACATTACTTTAGCCAACTTTGTACTATTAGTACAATTTATTTATAATCATTTTAATAATAAAATGCATAATACGTGCCAATTTTGACATTATCTTTATTCCTTCACAAATCGGCAGTGTGAATAGAATAAAATATTATAATTACCTAAATATGTTTCAAAAAGCACTTCCTGTTTTTTAACAGATTGCCTTTTTACATTTTCATACTCTTTATGAATGTTAACACATTATTAATTCATGATTTATTTAGTAGTACACTGAAAAATTTTTGGGCAAGCAGCTGTCTTCTAAATGGGAACGCAGCGCCACCACGGCGGTTAGTGCAGCGGCGAAACCACATTTGAGTGAGCAACAGTGCCAAACATGTGAGCAGATCCTTTCCCGCGTGTTGGGAATGCTGCAGTCCCACAAAAGAGAAAGCAATTGCCCCACGGGTCCAGAGATAGATTTTCGCGGATAAGTGAAGCTGCAGGATACAGTTGAGCTTTGTGATCGTGTAAACAATAAAGTACACCAGAAATCAATAATGGTCAATGCCGAGACACAAATATAATAAAAATAAATTGTTTAAAAAGAATTTTACTGCTATAAAAATATGTTTTAAACAAATAGATATCTATAAAACTTTTAAGTTATAAAATATTTTTTCGGCATGAAAAATAAGTTTAAAATACTTGACAATGTTATTTGAAGTTAAAAAAATGTTCAAACATAAGAATTCATGATTTTTATTAACAAATTATAAAAATAATTGTTTTATAGTCTTATCTTTTCACAGATGAAATCAATTTTTTACACAAAGTTACTGAAAATGACTTTATGATTTTTTTTAGCCCTAAAGGTTTATGCTAAGTCAAAAATTTTAATCTTTATAACAAATTATATAAACAATTGTGTCATATTCGTATACTCTTACAGGGAAAAACTTAATTTGTTTCTTAAAACCTTTCTGCGAATGACTTTAGGATCTTACCTGCCTATCCTATAAAATAGGTTCAGCCTAATTCAACAATTTCAATTTTTATTAAGAAGTTATATCAAAAATTGCCCGATAGTCATGTGTTAAAAAATATTCTTTTTATAAAAGTACTGCGACTGATTTTATGCTGAAAATTATTTCAATAATTATAATTGTTATTATTGAATGAAACATATAGACAGTTGTTTATGTAATTTTTTAATAAAAATAAAAAATTATTAGCTGAGAATAAACCTTTTTGGTTGTATGATAAAAGTCTGTGTCCATAAGGGTTCAACGAAATTCGGTGAGCGTTTATGAAATATTTTCGGTGTTCCCAGGAGAAACAGGAAAAGACGCCTAATAAGTTTACCAAAATACGGTGAGCGACAGACCAAATATTTTCGATGTGCCTAGACACTTCGTTAATAGCAATCACGTATGCTTATGTTTAACAAAAGCCACTCACAGTACTTTTTATGCCTTTTTTTATGAATGAAGGCTAAAGAATTTTCAACATCATGTATAAAATAAACTTTTAATTATAAATTTGTAATACAATTTTTCGAAAACGTTAAAAGTATTCTTCATTTTACAAATGTAAATATAACAAAAAGATGCCTGAAACTTGTTAAAAAATCCGGAAGAGAATAAAAGATATTTTTTGTGGTTGATTCTGAATCAATCTATTCAGATTATTACATTTTCAAACTAGCAAAAGAAATAATCCAAACGACCAGTCCAGTTACTTCTGTTTATATTAATATGCGGTTGAATCTTGTAGGTTATATGTTATACGTATTCAGCACCATTGTCAAAGTTCAGGCGAATACGAAAAACCGTTTGCCATGGAACAATCTCCGCGCGAAACTCGTCGTGGGGATGCCGTTCTCCCGTCTAATAAGAGCGTTACTGTAACAACACTACAGCCTACAGCCTTTCCAGTGTGGGCACACAGCGTGCGCAACAAGAGGGAGAGTCCGCACCAAGCTGCGGGTAAGCAGCGCTCGGCGCATTTGGTGTTGCAGCTCTATTATGTGGGCGAGCAGCTCGCCTGAAATTTTTTCAGTGTACGCAAAAAAATATACAAACCGTCCATACTCGCTTTGAAAGAAATTCGAAAAAAAAAACAATAATTAATGGTATAAAGAATGACATAAAGCTTTTAGCGGAATTTACTATTCAAAATCATTCAATATTATGTTTAATTCATGAAATATGATTTCAAAGATATTTTTGTGAAAAATTATTGTTTAAACAAATTCAGTTTGTTAAAAAAAAATAAAAAAGGTTAATATATTCTTTCTATACACTATACAGTCAGAAAAATAATTATACGTGTTCCATTTTATATTATATTCAACAGTTTTTGAAAGGAAACTGCTTGAGCAAATAACAATTGTTCAAACAAATAGAAATATTTTAAACATTAGAAGAAGTGTATCAAAATTATGTGATTATTTAACAAAAAGTAGAGCATAGGATAACAATTTGAGAAACAAGTGGAGATATCTGGCTCAATTTTTAGAAATTTTGAAAATGAACAATAATTAATTGTTTAAATAATGACATGTTTTTTTAAAAATGCACTACTTCAAACAATGACTAACTAATACATTTCATTCAAAAAATGCGATTATTTTTTAGTAAGTATGAGTCCAATTTTTCGAAAATCCAAAATTTCCTTATGTTAATTAAATATGGTTTTGAAGTGCACGGTGGGCAGGTGTTAATATTTGAATTTCGGGGAAAAAAACTTCCGGACTTTTTTTCTCCGGAAGTGGAAAATTGGGGGGGGGTGCCTTGCCCTATAGCTCGAAAAGTGTTTTTTGGACCACCCTAGTGTGTACAGTTGCACACTCTGCGGTGCCAGGACCACTCAGAGCTTCAGCACGTTAAGCTTCAGTCTTTGCGAAATCAAGCTGCTTATTTCTGGAAAACTGAATATGAACGCAAGAGCGCTTCCCCAGACGCTGTATTCATACTTGTTCATGAACAAGTCACAGACGAAAAGGCGGAAGGGACATTAAGATCAACCGCGCAAAGCAGGCACCTCCTGAGAGATGAATGTTATTTCAGGAAAGGAGGAAAATTAACATCCAGGTTCATCATAAGTCACAAGATCTGGCTGAAATGGATGCCTCCTTTGGTGCCGATATATCGGAGGAGTCCGACCTCTGGACCATCAATTCTTCAGTTTACGGTACGCCAAGGGTCTCGGCCAATCATCTCGTATTTTCTGACCATTTTTACGAGTGGATCATATCCATTTGCGACGATGTAAGCTGTAACCAGGATAATTCGGTTCTAAAGACACTGGAGATTTAGAAGTACATGCCCATGGACGAATGGATATGCAAGCTTTTCTGCATATGCATGATCTTACGCGTGGCGATGCCTAGGGTTCGGAGGAGTCCGACCTCTGGACCATCAATTTTTCAGTGTATGGTACGGCGAGAGCTTTGGCTGATTCAAATCGAAGGCTGAACCCGAAGATGGATCAAAAGACCGAAAGACATTTGTATCAACTGAATAAGAAGATTGAATGAGGAAGATAAAATGCGTCCCATGTTCAGTGTGTGATTGACTGCATAACATCTAGTAGGCCGTTCACGGAAAGGGTTCGAAATTTCGTCCAAGAACTGAGGATCTACCATCACACACAGAACAAGTCAAAGCTGCTAACAATCAAGCAGCATATTGTTGACAAAATGCCGGTATTATCTGACGCAAGAAGGAGAATGCAGAAGAGGGAGGGAAGAGTCAGGGAGAATCAACAGTTTCTCGCTGAATTATCGCGCCTCTTCATCGAACTTCCTGTTTTTGTCAAAAATACACCCAAGCCCGACGAGGTAGAGACTTTTAGGAGAGAGGTATACAAATCTCCGAAAACAAAGGAATTGAAAGAAAACGCTGAAAATATCATGCGCTTTGAGGAGCATTGCGACAACTTCATAACATCTGAGGAGAAATGTCCATCAATCGCTGCCGAAGAGGTGGAAAAAGTACTTAGGGGCACGAAGAACTTTTCATCTGCAAGGCTAGATGGTGTCAACAACTTGTGGTGGAAGAAGTTTACTTCTACGCACCAACATCTGGCCCGCATTTTCACCTCATATTTAACTTTGGAGACGTCCATTTCGCAGTGGCTGGTGTTAGGATGCACTATAATGTTACCGAAGAAAGGCAACTTGTCCAATAGGATTGTTCGAAGAATTAAGCCTGTGTGAAGAGAGATGTACGAACAAAGTTGTTCGAAGAAAGGTGTAGCAGGCTACCGAGAGAACACACAGTGAGATGCATAAAGAGATTGATGCCCCTTTGGTAAAGTAGATTTACTATCTCATCAATAAATTATCGTGTGACAAAGAACGAGGCCACCTTCCAGAGGGACGTCTTTCATGGCGATATCATGAGCCCTCTGCTCTTTTGTATCACACTTCTGCTACAATCTTTCACACTACGCAATTCTCCTGGGTATCTATGTGGCGACATTATCATCGCTGCCCGGTGAATCTCGACTCGGTCGAGTCGCAGACTTTAAGCCACACTCGATGATATCGAATGACTACATTCATTTTCGACAGTCGGAAAACCGGATGGGCTCGGGAAATTGGTTTTCTGCAGTTTTCCTCTCCCATGGACAAACTAATTAGCATGAGTCCTTTGAAGGACTTAAATGACAATTTAGCAATATGGTAGTTTGTGGGTGAGCAGTCTGTTTCCCGGGGGTTTTAAAATAAAGGCATAGTACAAAAGTTTAAACCGTTTTTCTACGGGATTTAAGGAGGTTCGATGGTGACATTTCACGAAGTTCATGAAGTAATCACAAATATTACCATGAATTATTATAAATTTAGGTAACAGAACCTAATAAATACGACATCTTGCAGACTAATACTTGAAATTTATTTGAAAATCGAATCGATTAAGTTTCGAAAACTCAGCTGGTTTCCCTCATCAGATCTGTATTAAAAAAGTATTACAATTATAAAAAGCGAAGAAGTATAATGTAATAAACAGAATGTATTAAAATATAAAAAAGAATACCTTAAAACAGTTTAAAAAGATGTCATGCAATTTTCATTAAGTGTGAGTTCCATGTCTTTATACAGGGTGTCCCAGATTCAAGTATCCGGACTTACATGGCCGTATAAAAATAAAGAAAATAAATCTAAAATTCCTTTTCCAAAATCAGTTAAAGTTTTAGTTTTTCAGTTAAAAAATATTTAAGCTGTTCCAATCAGGAGCGCCGTATGAACCGACTGTGTGTACGTGAGCGGGATTCCAACGTAGTGTTCTTCCGTCGCTAACCCCACCTCTCCGCTCGCTTCGATAACACTGCGTTGGAATCCCACTCACGCACACACGACTGTTTATATGGCGCTTCTGATCGGTCCAGCTTAATAGAAGAATAGGTAAAACAAATTAATTTTATATATGTAGAAAGATTAGAATTTTGTATTCATGTAGTGCAAAGTATTGTTTAAACTGTGGTAAAGCTAAATACATTTTTTGTGAAGACAGAGCAGTATGCCCCGTCTCCATTTTGGAAACTTTGTGAATGCACATATTAAGAATTACAATGGAACACATCGGAGAGCGATACGTAGATCTAAGAAAGGTCAATGTCAGTAGCAATTCCAAAGTACTATTTTTGTGACAGTTTTTTTCTTAATTATTTTTTTTCAATTAAAATTAATGGAATTTATGTTTCAGATAAATTTAGAGAATCTGTTATTTATTTATAAAGTCAAAAATATTATTATAAGAAGTACTAAAATAATCTAAATCGGTAACTAAATTCATGCAAGTTGTATCTTAATTTTTAATAAAAAAATTTCAGCAGAAGCGCGTTTATATCCATTATGTTCAATATTATTATAAAATAGTTCAAATACCTTTCTGAATAAGTTTAGTTGCGAAACCAATTAGTTATTATAATTTTGTTTTCAGATAATATTACTTCTAAATTAAAAAAAAAAACAATTTAATTGTTATTTTTTTTCGAGAGTAAATTGTAGTCTGTTGTGATGGGAATTAAAAAGTAAAACAATCAATTCTATTTTATTCGCAGGAATAATTAAAAAGGAGTCATCAGTTCCTGAGAATAAAATAGAATTGATCGTTTTACTTTTTAATTACTATCACGACAGACTACAATTTACTGTCGAAAAAGAAGACAACAATTCAATTGGTTTTTTAAATTTAGAAGTAATAATATACGAAAACAATATTATAATAACTAATTGGTTTCGCAAAAAACCTTATTCAGGAAAATATTTGAACTATTTTTTTAATCAACCCATAGAACATAAAATTGGAAATATCAAAAATCTTGTTGATTCTGCCATTCTTTTAGCAGATGTTTTTTTCCACTCAGAAAATTTTAAACTGGATAAAAACCTATTATTATGTAATAATTATCGAAATAATTTTATTGATAAGCACATAAAAAAAGATTAATTGAACTACAGATAAAAACTAACAACACTAACGAAAATATCAATAATGACAATGCTATTCAAAACTCAAAAGAAAATATCTCAATATCCTCTCAAGGCCAAATTTCACATAACATAAAAAGACTTTTAAATGAAACTGATAATGTTAGAACTGTCTTTAGATTTGATATTAAACTTGAGAAATTTCTTAAGTCAGGGAAAGACAGACTCGATACTTTGGACCAATGTAATGTTACGACGGCTGTTTGATAAGTCAGTGACTTTTGGAATTTTTTCGGGCAGTAACTTTAAATGCACCACTGATCCCGTCAACATAATCTATGAATAGACTACTGTATAATTTTAAGCAAGCTGGGTCATTTATTTTGTGTTTGATAGCCATTGAAAGAAGACAACGTCGTGAATGTTAACGAAAATGGAAAAAAGTGAATTTCGTGTGCTGATTAAGCATAATTTTTTGCGTAAAAAACCTTCACTGAAACCAAGGAAAGGCTTGATAAATACTATGGGAACTCTGCACCATCAATATGAATGGTTAAGAAGTGGTCTACTGAGTTCCTTTGTGGTCGTACCAGCACAAGTGACGCCGAACGTTCAAGTCGCCCAAAAGAGGTCATCACGCCAGAAATCGTCGATAAAAGTTTCTTTGGGACCCTACGAAACAGACTGATGTAGGTGATATTTGAAAAGTGACATTTTATTCGTATTCTATGGCTAATTGTGAAGAGAAATGTTGAGTTTCACCTCGATTTATTTTTGGGTGGATTCAAGCAAATTTGGGGAGTCTCCCCATAAAAATTCGAAAAAAAAATTTTTGGACCACCCTAATCCACAGGCCTTGGAACAAAACCGCCACTATTGACACTTTTTGACACTTTTTTGTAACTTTTTTTTATTCTTCTCCTATTCTGAAAAAATTACACTAATGCTACTACTCTCTCCAATGGCCTCGCTATTTCAACTGTTTTTTGACTGTGCTTTTAAACATATTTTCAAATTTCTTCGTTAGACTGCCCATTAGGGTGGTCCAAAAATTATTATTTTTTTTTAATTTTCATGGAGACAGGCCGGAAATCTGTTCGAATTCACACAAAAATAAATCCATTTTTTTTGTTTTGAGAAAAAAAAAATATATTTAGAGGTGCCGCGAGCCCCATGAAGTTTAACACGGACTTCCCATAAGAAAAAGACATTTTTGTAACTTTTATTCAGAATCCTCAATATTATCTCAATCGAGTTGAAACTCAATATTTCTCTTCAAAATTAGCTATAGAATACGAATCAAATATCACTTTTCAAATATCAACACCACAATTCTGTTCTATAGGGTCCCAAAAAAACCCCATAAGTGAAAAAATGGGTTTTGCGAGTTTTTGGCGCTAATGATGACTTTTTTTGCGGATTTTTTTTAATGCAAATCGTTTCTAGTACATAAAAGACCATTTCATATTGATAATTAGATGTTTACATAAATTATTTAAACAATTTATTATTATTTTTAGCAATTTTCTCATAGAATAGAGTTAGAAAATTGTGGTTTTTTCAAAAATTTTCCACTTGTCCAATTTTCAATTAGAGGGAGGTGATAGTTCATCAATGTCAACATGAGTGATTGTTTAAACAATTTATTATTATTGTAAATAACATTCTCTTAGAATAATGCTACAAAAATGCAGATTAAACAAAACAAAGATTACCTTTTTCTTCAATTTTCAATTAAAATAAGCTAAATAATTAATAAGATTAAAAAAAATTAATTGTTCAAACAATTTATTATTATTATTATTCATATTCCATTTGAATAATGCTAGAAAGATGCAGGATTTTCTTAAATGTCTGACTTTTTGTCCAATTTTCCATTGAAGTGAAGTAATAATTAACTCAAGTTAACAAAAGTAATTGTTTCAAAAATTTATTATCATTGTTATTAATATTCTCTTTGCCTAATGCTAGAATGTTGCGGTTTTTTCTAAAATTTTCAAATGTTTATTCATTTTTCATTGAGCGTGACTTAATAATTAATTAGATTTAGCAAAAATAATTGTTTGAACAAATTATTGTTGTTTAAGACTATCTTCATCTATAACAATGCCTGATAGTTGCGGTTTTTTCGGCAATTTTTACCTTTCTGTCCTTTTTTCACTTAGTGAGATAATAATCAATGAAAGTTAACAAAAAAGTTGTTTAAACAATTTAATATTGTTTATAACTATATCTCCTTAGATAAGTGCTAGAAATTTGTTGTTTTTTCTCAAATCTTTAACTTTCCTTGGCCTCTTAGTTTTTAACTAATAATAACTAAACATTAAAGAAAGCTATGTTTTAAATAATCTCTTTCTTTTTTGTGAATATATTTTTCTGAAATAAAACAGATATTTAAAATGTGATTCAAGTTTCCTACACGGATCATATTGAATACAACTTTTCCTTGAATAAGTAACTGAGAGAGTTATGTGAGATATTGATGAAGATAGTCATAAACAACAATAATTTGTTTAAACAATTATTTTTGCTAAATTTAATTAATTATTAAGTCACGCATTCTACCATTAAGCAAAGATAATATTATTAACAATGATAATAAATTGTTTAAACAATTATTGTTGTTAACTGGAATTAATTATTACTTTAATCTAATTGAAAATTGGACAAAAATCTAGACATTTCAGACTCTAGTTAATTATTTAGCTTATTTTAATTCAAACTTGAACTCAAAGTGAATTTGTTTTTTAAACTGCAATTTTGTAGCATTATTCTAAGAAAATATTATTACCAATGAAAATAAATTTTTTAAACAATCACTCTGGTTAACATTGATGAGCTGTCACCTCCCTATAATTAAAAATTGGACAAGAAGTGGAAATTTTTTGAAAAAACCGCGACTTTCAACTCTATTCCATTTGAAAATTGCTAAAAACAATAATAAATTGTTTAAAAATTTAATTTAATTTTTTTTTATTTATGTTATCACTATGAAATGGTCTTTTATGTGCCAGAAACAATTTTCATTCGAAAAACCGCAAAAAAGTCATATCTAGCGCCAAAAACTCGTAAAACCCATTTCTTCACTTATGGGTTTTCTTTGGGACCGTATAAAACAAACTTATGGTATTGATAATTGAAAAATGATATTTTATTCGTATTCTATGGCTAATTGTGAAGATAAATGTAGGGCTTCAACTCAATCGTGATAATATTGAGGATTTTGAATGAAATTTACAAAAACGTTTTTTTCTTCTTATGGGAAATACGTGTTAAACTTCATGGATCTTGCTGCGCCTCTAAATATCATTTTCTTTAAAATAAGAAAAAAATGGATTTATTTTTTCTGGATTCAAACAAATTTCCGACCGTCTGATTCAAATAAAATTTGTTTAAATTGAAGAATGGTGTGTTTGATTCAAATAAGTTTTGATTTAATCAAACAAATATTTGTTTCAATCTATCAAATATTTATTTGGCCCTATATCAAAGAAAGAATTTGTTTCATTCAAACAAAGATTTTTCTGAGCGTAAAATAACATATCCGTCATCTCAAAAACGAAATTTCCAAATATATCAAAAGATTCCAAGTGATTTCAAAAACATTCGCATCACTTTCAGGGATTTTAAAAAATTTCACGACATTTCAAGGGATTTTAACTGAGCTTAGGAATTTGAATGTATTTTATAGGGTTTCGAACCTTTTAGAGTATTTTAAAAGATTCCAAAGTATTTCAGAGAACTACAAATATTTCAAGAAATTTCATCTGATTTCAGAGGATTTCAAAGTTTTTAGAATTTTTTAAAGAAATTTTAAGAGATGTTACGAATTTTAAGATAATATACAGAACTTCGAAGTATTTCAAGGAATTTGTAAGGATTTTAGCAGACCTACGCGAATTTATAGGATCTCCAAGGGTTCAAGATTTAAAAAATGTCATTGGATTTCAAAAGATTTGAAAGATTTGCGGGTATTTAATGAGATTTGAAAACTTTTTAAAAATTTCAAGGGTCTAACGGGGTAATTTCGGACATGTGGGGTAAAATCGGACATGTTGAGTAAATTCTAACACCCCTAAATTTCCTAGATTGACAGGATAAATTACTCAAAACTGTTCCAAGAATTTGGAATCAGTTTCAAGCCTTAACTGGTTCAAGATTCTGGTTAAAACCACCCACCTTAAGTAATTTAAACTATCAATTTAGAAATGTCCGAATTTACCCCACATGCTCGAAATTGCCCCGTTTGACGGTATTAGTGAATTTCAAAGAATTTCCCTTGATTATAGAATTTTAAATGATTTATTAGATTTCAGAATCTTTCAAAGATTTCAAGGATTGTTTACGATATTTACAAAATTTCAAGGGATTTCAGGGATTTCAAAGATTTCAAGGAATTCCAAAGCTTTTAGGGTATTTTAAGGGATTTCAAGGGGCTTTGTAAGACTTTATGAGATTTTAGTGGATTTTATCATTTGCCCAAGAAGTTTAAATAATAATTACAGATTTCGAGATGTTTTATGGGATTTTACTGGGGTTTTGTTACTAAAGATTTCACAAGATTTTTCTAAAAGAGTTTAGGGTGTTTTAAAAGATTTCAAGGAATCTAACGAGATTTCGAAATGGCTAAGAATTTTTAAAGAATTTCGTAGGATTTCAGAAAAATCCAAAGGATATCCATATATCCAGGATATCAATGAAATCAAAAAGATTTTAAGGCTTTTCAACGGACTTTTGAGAGAACCTTAGGTAATAAATTAAATTAAATTTCATTAATTTCTAAGGATTTCCACCTATTTTAGGGATTCTAAAGAATTACAAAGGATTTCAAAGCTGTCTGGATACTTTAAGAGATTCGAAAGGATTTCAGGTGATTCACATGTGTATCAGATTGAAAAAAATAGTTACCCCTGGATTTAATATTTCAAAAATTGCACACCACTATTTTGCTTCAGTTTTCCAAATTTATGCTACTATTCACACTATTTTGAATTTCCTAAATGAGTCCGAGGCTGAAGCATTGAATTTGACACTTTGAAAAGTTCACACTTCCACTTTTGTGAATTAATTTCGTATTTTCCTATGTTTGCTCGTCGTAAAATATATGTAAAAAGGTTATATCTTGTCTCGATTATGGTTTGAGATCTTTGCATTTGATAACTCTTTTGGAAAACCTTTTGCGTAAGGTCTTTGGTGGGATCTTGAAAAAAAAACTGTCGGCTTTTAGGATGAAGTTGGGAAATTGGATCATTTTTATATGAAGGAAGATTGAAATGAGCTACAGCACTTTTGATACTCAAAGGATTTCCAGAGATTTGACCATGGTCGAATCTGAAAAAAATTCTTGGTAAATCGTCAACTAAGTTTACTTAGTTGAACCATATAGTTAATCCAACTGCTTTCGTATTTGTGGGGAACTAAATTCTTAGTTAGGTCGGCTACTTCACCATTTAACTAAGAAAAATACACTGGTATCTTTGGGAATTAGGATGGACATTTGGAATGTTTTCATTTTTACTACTTTTCTCAGTTGCATCAACTAAGAAATTGGTTATTTTAACTAAAGTCTTAGATTAAGTGAGAAAATTAGTAAAAACGAAAACAGTTATTCCAACTGTTTATCTTGATTCCCTATGACCCCAATGTATTGCTACTAGTCAACTTAAATGTTTCACTGAAAAAATGGTTAGTTGGGCCAACTATTTAGTTTGTAAGATATGGTACTGCTACTGTATTAGTTGGTGCATCCATGTTATTAGTTGCTGGTACTAACTGAATTGTCACTGCAACTAATGAAATTCTTGTGCCAGCTAATGAAATAGTAGTTCCAACTAATGAAAAAGCAGTACCATATCTTACAAACCAGTTTGGCCCAACTAACCATTTTTTCAGTGTTTAAGTAGTCCAGCTACCTAAGAATTTAGTTACCTAAAAATAAGAAATCGGATTAATTATCTTCTCCAAGTAGGTAAACATAGTTGACGATTTATTTCAGGGGTACTAGAGGATTTCACACGATTTCATGGGAGATTGCATACCAGATTTCAAAAAAAGTTACCCCCTCGATTTAATATCTAAAAACTTGCATGACACTATTTTGTATTTCTCAGCTGAGTCCGAGGCCTGGATCCAGTATCTGGAATCAAAGTGGTAATCAATCCGATCAATGGTCCACTCTATAATCGGATCCCGTCGAATTTAGGGTAAACCTTAAATTCGTATGTACCTGGATCCCTCATGATTGGGGTCACCTCAACGAAAGATGACCCAACTCTCATCTGATTTGTTCCGGGCCTCCCTCCTTGTGGTGGGGGTGTGAAAAAGAGGTAGTGGGGAGGACTCACCGGAGAACATTTTAATTTGCTGGCGATCGATCCAGAGTGAGATGTCACCGGAGGGCTTATGGCCGTTTCCAGTGCGACGGTGCCTCGCCCTGGTCGGTTCGGCCGCGAGCAACAAAAAGATCGCCGCCGAGGCCAGGGCCGCCGCAGCCCGCCGCATATTATGAATACACGGGGCAGGTGTCGGTCTCGTTGCGTGGCCCTCGTTCGGACCCGTCCCGTCCGGCTCGCGATTCGCGCCGTGAAATTCGGGATTTAATGGCCGGTTACCGGGCTCGTTAACAAGGCGCGCGAAGTGCCGGCAGCTTCAAACCCTTAAGGCGGTGGTTTATGGGCCCGGTCGGTAAGGCAGGTGCTTGCCCCGGCCGAGGTCGGACCTTTGCGCGAAAAATCCAACTGGTTCCTGGAGAGATGTTCGCTGCCAGACGCAAGATACTCTTTCTTGACTTGGTGTTCCACACGCGCGCGTGTGTGGTGATATACACACGGTCTAGCTGACGTGCAACCCGCCTCGCTGGCTGGTTCCGAACTAACTGACTGACTGACTGACTGACTCAATGAGAAAAGGCCCTCCGGCCTCGTATGTATTCTCATGTATTCTCTCTTCACTCTCTTCTCCGTTCTCGCATCGGGAAGGAGTGAGAGATCCCTATCTCCAGGTCCCAATACCGGGATAAGGGTGCCTGCACAACGGTCCAGTGGGGGTAACCCCCACCCCTCCTCGCTCTACAGGCGCGCATCTACATCTACAGGGTGGCGAAACCGGCGATCGACTCCTACCCCCCCAGGATTGTTTGACTTATCTTTTTTTGATAACTCCAGGGTGCACAGTAGGGTGGGTCGAAAATAAATACGTTTGAAATTCGAAATCGCTGTTACCCGCGCTCGCAAAAAAGGTTTCAAAAATTTCTTGCTATACCATCGTTTTGGGAAATTTGTTTTAACACGTTTGAAAATAGGAGGAGAATTATTTGAGGTACATGACAACTTTTTAGTGACAAAAATCCATCAGAAGACCCAAGCCCCAGAAATCGAAATTGGTAATACAGCGAATTTTCAAAATTTTGATTTTGGTATTTTACGAACTTATCTTCATAACTTGTAGTTTAAACATTTTCTTGACCATGTGTGGGTTTTTTAAATATAGAAATACACTAAAATAAATCCACAAGATCTAGGAATCGAAATTGGCAAAATGGCGAATTTTTAAAATTTTGGTATTTTATGAACTTATGTTCATAACTTGTAGTTTAAACATTTTTGTGAGCATGTGTGGGTTTTTTTAAGCATAGAAATACACTAGACAAAAAATCGACAAGACCCAGGAATCGAAATTGGAATGACAGAAAATTATCTTATTTCGGAATTTTGGATCTAACAGAATTAATTTTTTTTATTCATAAGTTTAACATTTTCTGAGCTTACAAATTCCACACAAGCTCAGAAAAATGTTTAAACGGCAATTTATAAAGATAAGTTCATAAAATATCAAAATTAAAAATTAAAAAATTCGCTCTATTGTCAATTTTGATTCCTGGGTCTTGTGGATTTTTTTTCTAGTGTATTTCTATGTTTAAAAAACCCACACATGTTCATAAAAATGTTTGAACTACAAGTTATGAAATCTTTGAAAAATCATTGAAAATTATTTAAAAATATAACATTTCTTTTTAAAAGATTGTTTGTTCTTTGCGTCATGTAAAAATAAATGTTTAATCTTTTCCCTATTTTCCCCTTTTTCGTGAGAAAATTACTCTATTTTCCCTTTTTTGAGTTCCTTTATTACAGATTACCCTGGATTATCTTTATATACAAAATTACGCTGGATTACCTAAGATTACTCCGGATTGCATAGTATTACTTTGGATTACATAAAATTAAGGTGGATTAGTCCGTCTAAATAGACTCACGCGAAGTTTCAACCAAAAGGATTAATTTTTAAAGAAATTGTTTAATTTTCAACAAAATAGATGACATTTTAACTAAATAGTTGAATTTTCAACAAAATACATGAATTTTCATCGAAGTAGTTGAATTTTCAACTACAAAAGATCCATTTTCCACAAAAAAACGAAACAGTTAAATTTTCAATTAAAATATTAATTTTTAACAAAATAGTTAAATGTTTTACCAAAAGAATACATTTTCAAATAAAATGAGAAATATTCAACTGGAATTGTTAAATTTTTAGTTAAAAATAAATTTTCGAACAAGAAACAACGATTTTGTCAACAAAATAGATAAATTTTCAACCTACGAGATGAATTTTCAACTAAAATGATCCGTTTTTAATTGGAATATTGAAATTTTCAGTTAAAAATAATTTTTTAACTAAGAAAAAACGATATTTAAACAAAATACTTGAATTTTCAACCAAATATTGGGTCCTTGCATATGACTTTAGGCAAAAATTATTTCAAAAAACCCCTTTTTTAACAAAGTAAGTTCTTATTTTGTTAAAAAAAAAGGATTTTTGAAATAATTGTTGATTAAAGTCATATGCAAGGATCCAATAGATGACTTTTCAACTAAAATGACGAATCTTCAACGGGAATAGTTAAATTTTCATTTAAAAAATTAATTTTCAACGAAGAAGAAACGATTTCTCAACAAAATCCTTAAATTTTCAACCAAATGCAATAGATAAATTTTCAACTAAAATTGATGAATCTTCAAATGAAATAGTTAAATCTTCATTAAAAAAATATTTTTTTGACCAAGAAAAAACGATTTTTTAACAAAATACTTAAATTTTTAACCAAATAGATGAATTTTTAACTAAAATGATGAATCTTCAAATGAACTAGTTAAATTTTCATTAAAAAAATTAATTGTTGACCAAGAAAAAACGATTTTTTTAACAAAACACATCAATTTTTAACTAAATCTATGAATTTTCAACTACAATGATGAATTTTCAATTAGAATAGTTAAATTTTCAGCTAAAAATAAAGTTTTAACCAAGAAAGAACGATTTTAAAAAAAAACTTCAATTTTTAACCAAATAGATAAATGTTTAACTAAAATGATGAATCTTCCACTGGAATACTCAAATTTTTAGTTAAAAAATAAATTTTCAATCAAGAAACAACGCTTTTTCAAGAAAATAGTTGTATTTTCAAGCAAAGAGATAAATTTTCAACTAAAATGAAGAATTTTCAAACAAAGAAAATGACTCCTCAAACAAAAAGCTTCATTTTTAACCAAAAAATTGCATTTGTAGCCAAAAGAGATGAATTCACAAGCCAAAAACAAATTTTTAATAAATTAGATTAATTTTCAAACAAATAGTAAAATTTTCAAACAAAAAAAGGACTTTTAAACCAACAAGATTATTAATTTTCTGCCGAAAAAGACAAATTTTGAACAAAATACATGAATTTTCTACCAAATAGTTGAATTTTCATCTAAAAAAGATAAATTTTCAGCCAAAAATTGAATAGTTACATTTTCAATTTAAAAAATTAAATTTTCACAAAATAATTAAATTTTTAACCAAAGGGATGAATCTTCAAATCAAACGATAAATCTTCAACTGGAATAGTTACATTTTCAGTTCAAAAATCAATTTTTAACCAAGAAACAACAATTTTTTAACAAAATACTTAAATTTTATCCAGTGAAATGAATTTTCAACTAAAATGATGAATCTTCAAATGAAATAGTTGAATTTTCATTTAAAAAATCAATTTTCAACCAAGAAAAAACGATTTTTCAACAAAATACATAAATTTTCAACCAAATGCAGTAGATGAATTTTCAACTAAAATTGATGAATCTTTAACTGGAATAGTTGAATTTTCAGTTAAAAATGAATTTTCAACCAAGAAAAAACGATTATTCAACGAACTAGTTAAATTTTCAACAAGCCAAAAAGACAAATTTTCAATAAAGTAGATTAATTTTCAAACAAATAGTTGAAGTTTCAACTAAAAAAGATATATTTTCAACAAAAAATTGAATAAATACACTTTCAATTTCAAAAATTAATTTTTTACAAAAAAAGCTGACCTTCAACAAAATAGTTACCTTCCAACCAGAACAACGAAATTTTAACAAATATATGAATTTTTAACCCAGAAAGACAAATTTCCACTAGAAATGAAACAGTTAAATTTACAGTTGAAAAATTAATTTTTGATAAGAAAAATTATTTCTCAACAAAAAAGTTAACTTTTCAACCAAGCGATTTTCAACTGAAATAAAGAATTTTTGATCAGAAAAATCAATTTTTAACAAAGTAGTTCCACTTTCAACCAAGTAGTTGAATTTTCATCACAAAAAGATAAATTTTTATCTAAAAATGTAATATTTAAATTTCCAGTTAAATAAATTAATTTTCGATAAGAAGACTTATTTTTAACAAAATAGTTGAAGTTTTAAACAAAAACATGGATTTTTAACAAAGAAGATAAATTTTCTACGGAAAAAAGTAAATGTTCGACAAAATACACGAATTTTCAACAAAAACAGAACAATTTTTACCCAAAAATCGAATAGTTAAATTTTCAATTATAAAAAGTTCATTTTCAATAAAAATAAATAACAAATTTTCAACAAAATAGTTAAAGACTTTTGGATTACCTATGTAAGTTACTGCGAATTATCTGAATTACTCTGTATTATACATTAATTACTTGGATTACCTAAATTACTTCGAATTATCTGGATTTCTAGTGAATTACCCTGGATTATTGGGCCGGAATACTCTCGATTACAGGTGGATTACTCAAATTACTCTTAATTATCTGGATTACAAGTGGATTACTCTAGATTATAACTGGATTACAGAAAAATTATCGACGGATTACAAGCGTATTACTTTGAATTACTTAATTTAATCCAGATTTCAAGTGGATTACTCCATATTAGGACTGGATTAAAGAAGGATTACTACTTATAAACTCAGATTAGAACTGGATTACTCTATATTAGAACTGGATTTCATAGGGATTACAACGGATTACAAGTGTATTACTCCCAATTACTTGAATTACCTCTAATTACTTGAATTACCTCTGATTACAAGTGGATTACTCCTGATTATAATTGGATTACTTCATTTTAGAACTAGATTACAAGAGTATTCTCCGGATTACAAGTTTATTACTCCGAATTACTTGAATTAACCTGAATCACAAGTAGATTACTTTCAGAATAGAATTGGATAATTCTATATTAGAACTGGATTACAAGAGGATTACACGGATTATAAGTGTATTGCGCCAAATTATTTGAATAATCGCGAATTACAAATGACTTAGGCCGGATTACACTGGATTACTCGCAATACAACGGATTACCAGTTCGGATAACTGAGAGGTCCAGTGGATTACTAAAGCCTCCCCCCCCCCTCGATGATCATATGCTAAAAGCAAATTGTTAATTCTGAAAAACACGATTTTTTTCAATTATGATACAGTATTATTATTATTGTTCCTATACTATTAGGCCAAGTCGGGTTCTGGGTAAGCGTAACTCACTCAGTTCCAGTCTAGTTATACTACCGCGGGTATCAAGTAATTCGTGTGGAAGGAGTGAGAAAGGGAATTATAAGAGATATAAATTTGAGATTAATCTAGAATTACCGTCTTGCCTATTTAAAGAACACGTTCGTTCCACAACACCACTCGGACACAGGTCGCTAAACATTATCTCGAGCAATCACCCCAGGCGAAGATCTTCACGAAGTCATCACACGTGATAGATTACACAAAAATACGCAAACTGACTGCTAATCCCATAAATTCTACATAATAGATCTGACAGCATCTATTATTTTTTATTTGGATGATGATCTTTTCAGAACCATTACCTTTTTAAACAAGATGTCTTAATTTTTCCCAAAGTTCTGGTGGGAACGAAAACCTTCTTTTCATAAAGAAAATTCCATGAAAGAAAAGTGCACCTTCGTTTGGTCATTAGTCTTGTGGCTATTCTCAAGTCATTATTTTTCTCATAATCATGCGACGATCCCATGTCGATCACTTTTTTCTTGTATGGGTACAATGGCCATAAGCACCGTAGATCATTGGACCCTTGAGCGTGACAGGCAGGTTCTACCTGCCACACTATAGAAAAACGATTTATGTCAGTGGGTGTGTAAACTTTGGGATACGCATCTCTTTCCTTTGCTTTGTCCGCCTCTAATTATAGAATTATTTATTATATTTTCGACCTCTGCTAATCGCTTTATTACTATTTATTATATCACAGAGGGATCACAGCGATTCAGTAGTTCCATTTCAGGCAAAAAGGGGGATTAAAAGGGGATCTCATTTATTATGGGGCCTCTTGGATAGCTTTACTTAGTGGATGTGATTGCAGTAAAGAGTATGGGGCAGATGACAATTCCGCCCTGGCTACCTGCTTACGGTTCCCCCACTACACGGCTTCCCCTCACTCAGCCGAACTGCTGCCGCCGAGCCTGGTCAGCAAGAGTCCTTGGTACCTAATGAGGACTAAAATGAGAAATATGTAATTTTTCAAATTTAGAACTTTGTAATTTATAAATATGATATTCGAAATCTGCGGATTATAGCGAATCCAACGATATGTTATTTGACTTGAAAAGTTGAGAATTTATAGAATAAATTTTCAAGTTTATGTGAAATTTTATGGAACATTTTTCAGTATATTTTACTCAAATACACTGCAGAAGCTTTAATTTATTGTTGTAATATTTTACTTAACTTGTGAAATTCCGGAAATTCCATCATAGTTTTGGTTTATTTTTCAAACAATCGCATTTCTCAAAATTATCCTTAAATAATGTTTCGGTCTCCAGACGTCTTACTACTGTAACTTCTGTTTTCTTTTTATTAACTTAAGCTTTAAGCAAAACAGACTAATTTTCAAACCAAAAAAGAAGGAATTTTCGAAGAAAGAGCTAAATTTTTAACCAAGAAAGATTTTTCAGTCGATTAAGAAAAAAAAATCTCAGCAAAAATGTTGAATTGAAGAATTAATCAAAAAATTTATAAAATTATATAATTTTAAGCAATTTTAAACTAGAAAAATGAATTTATACATCAAAATTTATTCTGAAATCTTTTTGAATATTCTCTTTAAATTTGTTTAAAAAAATTATTTCAAAGTTTTCCAGGAATCTAACGGAAATTTGGTTATTATCTTGGAACTCGAATTTTTCCTACGAATTTTTGAAAATCCTGCAAAATTGAAAAAATCACCTTAAAATCTTCCAGATTCTATTATAAAAATGGTGTAAATTTCTTAAAATATTTTTTAAAATTAATTTAAAAAAAAAATGATTTTTAGTTTTCCTCGGAATTTCGAAAAAAAATGTATTCTTTTGAAATCGTTCGAAATGCTTGGAAAGCTTCTAAATTTTGTGTTTAAAATCTTTAAAAATCTTCGTTTTGTTTTAAAATTTTGGAAATCTTCCCAAGTTTTAAATTATTTTTAAATCTTTTCAAAACTTCTAAATATATCTCAAACTTACTCGAATTTTTTCCAAATAATTAATTGACTAAACATTTTCTCAGTTCATGATGAAAATTAGGTGTTTTTTTGTTATTGAAAATTCATTTCTTTGGTTGAAAATTCCTTAATTTTAAATATTTTCATGAAAATTCATGTATTTGATTAAAAATTAATATTTTTGGATAGAAAATTAATCAATGAATTAAAGCTACTGCAGTGAATCTGAGGAAAATATACTGAAACATTTTCCATAAAATTTCACATAAACTTGAACATTTATTCTTCAATTTTCAACTTTTTAAGTCGAATAACATATCGTTGGAATCGTTGTAATTCGCAGATTTCGAATATTATATTTATAAATTACCAAGTGCTAAATTGAAAGAATGTTATATTCTGCATATTAGTCCTCATTAGGTACAAAGGACTCCCGCTGACCAGGCTCGGCGGCAGCAGTTCGGCTGAGTGAGGGGAAGCCGTGCAGTGGGGGAAGCGTTCGCAGGTACCCAGGGCGAAATTGACCATCGTCCAAAGTTACCTTACTATGGGATTATCAGTCAATGTGCATATTTTTGGGTAATCTGACATATTTTTATTTGAGAAGCTCTTCGACTGGGGTGATTGCTAGACCTCCTCCTTTACACCTCCTTCTTTAAAGCTCCTACTACACTTCCCGTTCTTACTTTTCTCTTAGTATAACGAGGCTAGAACCGAATGTTTATGCTTACCCTGAAACGGATATGGCTTAATGGTATAATAATAATAATAATAATAATAATAATAATAATAATAATAAAAAACTTTATGGGTGATTGCCAAAAAGTTGACGATTTTAGGTAACGAAGTATTTCGTGATCCCGATATTCGGGACGAGTAATCAAATAATAATTACAAGCTTGGCTAGTCGTCCCGAATGTTCGGGACGAATAAGTCTTTCCCCTTGTCCAACTTCCTTAATTTTTCGGGACGACTAGACGCAGCTTTTAGGCAATCAGATTTTTGAAAATAAAAAATTTCAAAACCCAAGAATATTGACTTGATACTTGGCCTAGGGGTGCCTTTTAGACCCTAGATGGACGCACTAAAATAATTTTTGGCGCAGATCAATATAAAGTAAGTTATTAATCATTTTGGATTTTTTTTAAATTATTTTTTTTTCAAAATCTTGAAGAATATTGATTATGGAAAAAACATTGCTGGAAAAAGTTGTATATCTCATCGAAACACATATTTTTTATGTTAAGACTTTTTTCTAAAATTACTATTTTTCGGAAAAGGGGTTCGGCGTGAATAGGTGGAGAGGTTGTTGTTCACATCCACTCACACCGAACCCCTCTTCCAACGGCCCAAAAAACTAGGCGTCCTAATCTTGGGCCTTTTAAACACCCCCTCCCCCCACCCACTCATGCCGAACCCTTTTTCAACGCGCCCTTTTCCAATCAAAAATCTGAAAATTCACTTTTGTCATTTTTCTCGAAAAATATTGATTTAAAAAAAAGTATAAATATAAAAAATATGTGTTTCGACGAGATCTAAAACTTTTGTGAACAACATTTTTTTCTAAAATCAATATTTTTCGAGATTTTGAAAAAAAAACTATTAAAAAAAAAGTCAAAATGATGAATAACCTAATTTGTATTGATCTGCGCTAAAAATCCTTCCAGTGCGTTCACCTAGAGTCTAAAAGGAACTCCTAGGCAAAGTATCAAGTCAATATTCTTGAGTGACCTTTTCGGTTGGAAAAGGCGTCGGCCGTTGAAAAAGGGGTTCGGCGTGAGTGGGTGAAGAGGGTGTGGTTCACATCCACTCACGCCGACCCCCTTTTCCAACGGCCAAAAAAACCAGACGTCCTAATCTTGGGCATTTTAAACACCCCCCCCCTCCCACTCATGCTGAACCCTTTTCCAACGCGCCCTCATCAAAACTTTCGATAGTAAATTTTCCGAGGAAAAATTCTCTGAAGAAAAAATTTGTTCCCAAAAATGTCAAAAGCACTCTCGGCTTCAATAACAACAATAACCTTCCAAATTTCCATAGTAAATTTTCTGAAAAAATTTTTTTTCCCAAAAATGTCAAAGCACTATCGGCTTCAATAACGATAATAACATTCAAATTTTCGATAGCATATTTCCGGAGGAAAAATTTTCTAAATAAAAAATTTTTTCGCAAAAATGTCAAAAGAATTATCGGCTTCAATAACAACAATAACATCAAAAATTTCGATAGTAAATTTTCTGAGGAAAAATTCTCTGAAACAAAAATTTGTTCCCAAAAATGTCAAAAGCGCTATCGGCTTCAATAACAACAATAACTTTCAAAATATCGAAAGTAACTTTTCTGAGGTTAAATTTCCTTATTAAAAAATTCCTTCCCAAAAATGTCAAAAGCACTATCGCCTTCAATAACAACAATAACATTAAAAATTTCGGTAGCAGAATTTCTAAGGAGAAATTTTCTGAAGAAAAAATTTTTTCCCCCAAAAATGTCAAAAGAACCATCGGCCTCAATAACAACAATAACTTTCAAAATTTCGATATTAAATTTTCTGAAAAAAAAAGTCTTTCCCAAAAATGTGAAGAGCACTATCGGCTTCAATAACGACAATAACATTCAAAATTTCGACAGTAAATTTTCCGAGGAAAAATTTTCTGGATGAAAAATTTTTACGCAAAAATGTCAAGAGCACTACCGGCTTCAATAACAAAAATAACATTCAAAATTTCCAAAGTAAATTTTATGAGGAAAAATTTTCTGAAAAAATTTTTTTTTCCCCAAAAATGTCAAAAGCAGTATCGGCTTCAATAACAAAAATAACATTCAAAATTTCGATCGAATATTTCTGGAGAAAAAATTTTCTGAATACGAAATTTTGTCCCAAATATGTCAAAAGAACTATCGGCTTCAATAACAACAATAACATCAAAAATTTCGATAGTAAATTTTCCGAGGAAAAATTCACTAAAATATTTTTTTTTTCTCAAAAAAGTCAAAAGCACTATCGGCTTCAATAACATCAATAACATTCAAAATTTCCATAGTAAATTTTCTAAGGAAAAATTTTCTGAATGACAACTTTTTTGCCAAAAATGTCAAAAGAACTTTCGGCTTCAATAACAACAATAACATCCAAAATATCGATAGTCAATTTTCCGAAGAAAAATTCTCTGAAGAAAAAATTTTTTCCCAAAAATCTCAAAAGCACTATCGGCTTCAATAACAACAATAACATTCAAAATTTCCGTAGTAAATTTTCTAAGGAAAAATTTTCTGAAAAAAAAAATGTTTTCCCAAAAATGTCAAAATCACTATCGGCTTCAATAACAGCAATAACATTCAAAATTTCCATAGCCGATTTTATGAGGAAAAATACTCTGAAGAAAAAATTTTTTCCCAAAAATATCAAAAGCACTATCGGCTTCAATAACAACAATAACATTCAAAATTTCGATAACAGATTTTCTGAGAAAAAATTTTCTGAAGAAAAAATTTCTTCCCAAAATGTCAAAAGTACTATCGGCTTCAATAACGACAATAACATTAAAAATTTCGATAGCAGAATTTCTGAAGAAAATTTTCTAAAGAAAAAATTTTTTCCAAAAAATTTCAAAATCACTATCGGCTTCAATAACTACAATAACATAAAAAACTTCAATAGTAAATTTTCCGAGGAAAAATTCTCGGAAGAAATAATTTTTTCCCAAAAATGTCAAAAGCACTATCGGCTTCAATAACAACAGTAACATTCAAAATTTCGAAGAGTAAATTTTCTGAGGATAAATTTTCTGTGGAAAACATTTTTGCCCAGAAATGTCAAGAGCGCTATCGGCCTCAATAACAACAATATCTTTCAAAATTTCGATAGTAAATTTTCTGAGGCAAAATTTTTCCGAAGGAAATTTTTTTTACCAAAATGGCAAAAGCGCTATCGGCTTCAATAGCAACAATAACATTGAAAATTTCGATTGTAAATTTTCTGCGGAAAAATTTTCCAAAACTTTACAACTACTTACAAAATTTTCTTGGGTGAGAGATGCCGCTGGAGTGACTGGCCGCAGTTCTGCCATATACTCAACTACTAAGAAAATTTTCTTGGGCCATAGATGCCGCTAGGGAGACTTGCCGCAGTTTTGCCATCATCAAAACTGCATAGAAAATTGTCTTGGGTGAGTGATGCCGCTGGGGAGACTTGCCGCAGTTTTTTCATCTCTAGGACTACTTAGAAATATTTCTTGTGTGGTAGATGCCGCCGGGGAGACTTTCCATAGTTTTGCCATCTCTAAAACTACTTAAGGAATTTTCTTGGTTGACAGATGCCGTTAGGGTGACTTGCCGCAATTTTGCCGTCTTCGCAACTGCTTAGAAATTTCTGGTGGGTGAGAGGTGCCGCTGGAGAGACTTGCCGCTATTTTACCATCTCTAGGACTACTTGAAAACATTCTTGGGCCATAGTTGCCGTTGGGAAGACTTGCCGCAGTTTTGCCATCCTTACAACTACTTACAACATTTTTTTGGGTGAGAGAAGCCGCTGGACAGACTTGCCGCAGTTTTGTCATCTTTACTACTGCCTATAAAAATTTCTTGGGTGAGAAATGCCGCTGGAGAGACTTGCCGCAGTTTTTCCATCTCTAGGATTACATAGAAATATTTCTTGGGTGAGAGATGCCGCTGGAGAGACTGGCCGCAGTTTTGCTATCTTTAAAAGTACTTGAAAAATTTTCGTGTGCGATAGATGCCGCTGGAAGACTTGCCACAGTTTTGCTATATTCTTAACTACTCAGAAAACTTTCTTGTACGATAGATGCCCCTGGAGAGACTTGCCGCTACTTTGCCATCTGTAGGACTACTTAAAAAATTATCTTGGGCGATGGATGCCGCTGGAAAGACTTGTCGCTGTTTTTCCATCTCTAGGACTACTTAAAATTTTTTTGGGCGATAGATGCCGCTGGAAAGACTTGCCGCAGATTTGCCATCTTTAGAATTACTCAGAAGATTTTATTGGGCGATAGATGCCGCTAGGGAGACTTGCCGCAGTTTTGCCACTTTGATGTATACTTGAAAATTTTTCTCGGATGAGTGATGCCGCTAGGGAGACTTGCCGCTCTTTTGCCATGTTCTCAACTACGAAGAAAATTTTCTGGTACGAAAGATACCGCTGGAGAGACTTGCCGTAGTTTTGCCATCTCTAGGACTACTTAAAAAAATTTCTTGGGCGATAGATGTCGCCAGGGAGACTTTCCGTAGTTTTGCCATTTCTTAAACTACTTACAGAATTGTCTTGGTTGATAGATGCCGCTAGGGAGACTTGCCGCAGTTTTGCCATCTTTGCAGCAACTTAGAAAATTTTGTTGTGTGAGAGATGCCGCTGGGGAGACTTGGCGCTATTTTGCCATCTCTGGGACTACTTAAAAAATTTTCTTGGGCTACAGATGCCGCTGGAGAGACTTGCCGCAGTTTTGCCATCTCTAGGACTACCTCAAAAATTTTCTTGTGCGATAGATGCCGCTGGAAAGACTTTCCACAGTTTTGCCATCTTTACAGCTACTTACAAAATTTTCTTCGGTGAGAGATGCCGCTGGAGAGACGTGGCGCAGATTTGCCATCTTCAGAATTACTCAGAAGATTTTATTGGGCGATAGATGCCGCTAGGGAGACTTGCCGCAGTTTTGCCATCTTCACAATTGCATAGAAAATTTTCTTGGGTGAGAGGTGCCGCTGGAGAGACTTGCCGCAGTTTTGCCATCTCTAGGACAAATTAGACAATTTTCTTGGGCGATAGATGCCGCCGTGGAGATTTTTCGCAGTTTTGCCATTTCTAAAACTACTCACAGAATTGTTTTGGTTGATAGATGTCGCTGGAAAGACTTGCCGCTGTTTTGCTATCTTTAAAACTACCTACAAAATTTTCTTGGTTGATAGCTGCCGCTAGGGAGACTTGCCGCAGTTTTGCCATCTTTGCAACTACTCAGAAATTTTTTCTGGGTGAGAGATGCCGCTGGGGAGACTTGGCGCAGTTTGGCCATCTTTGCAACTACTTAAAAAATTTTGGTGTGCGATAGCTGCCGCTGGGAAGTCTTGCCGCAGTTTTGCTATATTCTCAACTACTAAGAAAAGTGTCTTGGAAGATAGATGCCGCTGGAGAGTCTTGGCGCTAGTTTGCCATCTCTAGGACTACTTAAGGAATTTTCTTGGTTGACAGATGCGCTAGTGTGACTTGCCGCCGTTTTGCTGTCTTCGCAACTGCTTAAAAAATTCTCGTTAGTGAGAGATGCCGCTGGGGAGACTTGCCGCAGTTTTGTCATGTTTGCAACTATGTAGAAAATTTTTCCGGGTGAGAGATGCCTCTGGAGAGACTTGCCGCAGATTTGCCATGCTTAGGACAACTCAGAAAATTTTCTTGGGCGACAGATGCTGCTGGAGAGACTTGCTGCATTTTTGCTATCTTTAGAACTACTTAGAAAATTTTCTTGGGTGACAGATTCCGCTGGGGAGACTTGCCGCAGTTTTGCCATCTTTAGAATTACTCAGAAGATTTCATTGGGCGATAGATGCCGCTAGGGAGACTTGCCGCAGTTTTGCCATTTCTAAAACTGCTTAGAAAATTTTTGTGGGCGCTAGATGCTGCTAGGGAGACTTGTTGCCGTTTTGCGATCTTCAGTACTGCATATAAAATTTTCTTGTGTGAGAGATGCCGCTGGGGAGATTTGCTTCGAATTTGCCATCTTTAGAATTACTTAGGAAATTTCATTGGTTGATAGATGCCGCTGGGGAGACTTGCTTCAATTTGCCATCTTTAGAATTACTTAGACAATTTCATTAGGTGATAGATGCCGCTAGGGAGACTTGCTGCAGTTTTGCCGTCTTTGCAACTGCTTAGAAAATTCTCGTGGGTGAGAGATGCCGCTGGGGAGACTTGCTGCAGTTTTGCCATTTTCTCAAGGACTTAGAAAATTTTCTTGGACGGTAGATGCCGCTGGAGAGACTTGTCGCTATTCTGCCATCTCTAGGATTACTTAAAAAATTGTCTTATGCGATAGATGCCGCTGGAAAGACTTGACGCAGTTTTGCCATCTTCTCAACTGCTTAGCAAATTCTCGTGGTTAAGAGATGCCGCTGGGGAGACTTGCCGCAGTTTTCCCATTTTGTCTACTACTAAGAAAATCTTCTTGGACGATAGATGCCGCTGGAGATACTTGCCGCTATTTTGCCATCTCTAGGACTACTCAAAAAATTCCCTTGGGCGATAGCTTCCGCTAGGGAGACTTGCCGCAGTTTTGCCATCTTTGCAACTACTCAGAAAATTTTGTTGGGTGAGAGATGCCGCTGGAGGGACTGCCCGCAGTTTTTCCATCTTCGCGACGGTGTAGAAATTTGTTTTGGGTGAGAGATGCCGCTAAGGAGACTTGCCGCAGTTTTGCCATCTTCACTTCTGCATAGTAAATTTACTTGGGTAAGAGATGCCGCGGGGGAGTCTTGCCGCAGTTTTGCCATATTTAGAATTATTCACAAAATTTTATTGAGCTATAGATGCCGCTAGGGAGACTTTCCGCAGTTTTGCCATCTTTAGAACTACTTAGAAAGTTTTTGTGGGTGATAGATGCCGCTGTGGAGACTTGCCGCTATTTTGCCATGTTCTCAACTACCAAGCAAATTTTCTTGGACGAAAGATGCCGCTGGAGAGACTTGCTGCAGTTTGGCATCTCTAGGACTACTTAAAATAGTTTCTTGGGCGATAGATGTCGCTCGAGAGACTTGCCGTAGTTTTGCCTTCTTAACAACTGCTTACAAAATTTTCTTGGTTGATAGATGCGGCTATGGAGACTTGCCGCAGTTTTGCTGTCTTTGCAACTGCTCAGAAAATTTTCGTGGGTGAGAGATGATGCTGGAGAGACTTGCCGCAGTTTTGCTATCTTTAGAACTACTCAGAAAATTTTCGCGGGGGATAGAGTCCGCTGAGGAGAATTGCCGCAGTTTCTCCATCTCTAGGACTACTTAGAAAATTTTTTTGGGCAAAAGATGCCGCTTGGAAGACTTGTCGCTGGTGAGAGATGCCGCAGATGTGACAATCCATTATGATAGGCTTGCCGCAGATGTAACAATTAGTCCCGTGAGACTTGCCGCAGTTTGGCCACTTTGATGTAGACTTGAAAATTTTTCTCGGATAAGTGAATCCGCTGGGGAGACTTGCCGCGGGAGAGAGATGCTGCAGATGTGACAATTAGTCCTGGGAGGCTTGCTGCAGTTTTGTCAGTTTAATATGGACTTCAAAATTTTGTTCTCACTGTGAGAAATGCCGCACGAGAGAGAAGCCACGAGGTAGAGATGCCGCAGTTGTGACATGCCTCAGATGAGACATGCTGCAGATGTGACATGCCGCAGATGTGACATGCCGCAGGCGTGACATGCCGCAGGTTTGACTTGCCGCAGAGAGGCTTGCCGCATGTGAGATGATATGGACCCTGTTGAACTAGGAGGGATGAAAGTAAATAGCTTAAAACCTTTATTTCTTTGAATCATTGTTAATTTAATAAAAAAATATAATGCGATGAATATAAAATATAAAAAAATCCCTGAATTGAAAAGTATTCACACAAATATTAAAGTTTTCCTATGAATTTAACGTACATTCAACAGATTTTAACTATATTGTAAGAAAGCTATTAATTTTACATAAATTTTACATTGCATTGAACTATTCTCCGAAATGTGTTACAAAGTTCTAAAAAATGTAAAGAATGAGGTGACGTAATCTTCATTAGAAGGCAGGATGCGAAAAACATAGAGTAGTTCTAGAAAATCTGAAATTCTAGATAATGTAGAGGCTATATCGGAAAAGTCTCCAAACTATAGAGAACAGTTCTATAAAATGATGATCGATTTTTCGCCTAAAAAAATTAATCGTAATTATTATTATTATCATCATGCCTTGATATTTGTTCACATATTTAATTACATAATTATTTACTATTACGCAAACAATCACTACATTAATAATCGCACGCTATTAAAATTCTCATTCGCTGTGGGTTCGAACCCCCTACCTACGCATTCGCAACTCCTAACAAAACCTCGCAGCTAACTTAACTCGGAGTATAAAAAAAAATCTAGAATATAAGCTACAGCTGTGCAGGGCCGCGTGATAAATTTTTGTCATCTGTTTCATAAAGATTTTTTTGCTTTTAAAATTTTAATAATTATGGGTTCAGAATTTCTGCTTTTCTAATGAATGAACGCTTTTTTAAATAAATTCGCCGTTTTTCTAGAATATCAATGATTTGAAAATTCTACTATAGTTTCATAATTTCGGGAATTTTAAATTTCCGGAGTTTTATATTTATAATGTCGGGAATTTCAAGATTATAAAATTTCGAAAATTTAGTTTTAAATTTAGGGAATTACAAATTTCTGGGTCTTTATCACTTTTAAAATTTTGGAAATTTTAAATGTCGAAAAATTTTTTAATCGCAAATTATTTCTTGGTTATAAGTTCTAGTAGATTAAAGATTAATAAGAAGTTAGATAGCTATATAGGATAAGTTTATATAAGTCATATATAGTTAAATAAGTTATAAATCACCAATAAATTATTATTCACTAATCATTATTCACTAACCCGCGTTATATGTTAAGCACAGTGGCCGGGGGGGGGGGATGTCACTGCATGCGCACTGTAGCGACTGCGCAGCTACATTTTATAGAACTGAGGCCTATAGATCTCATATTGAAGTAGTTCACAAACACTCAATACCTTGAATCGAATTTCTATTAGATTTTTCAACATTTTTCCAATCATTTTTTTATACATTTGACTAAATTGAGGTATTTAAACATTATAATAATGTGATTACAAACTATCAATACCTCAATTGTGATTTCTACGAAAGTCTTTAACATTTTTCCATGAATTTCTCTATATATTTTATTGAAATTTTTTGAATCGGAGTTCAATATATAGTTTACAGCATTCTTGGAGAGTTATTCCAGATTTGTTCTACATTAAATCCTGAAAGTTATACAGAATAGAGAAAATTTTTTCAAGGTTCGCTCTCATCCCAGACTCTTGAAATAGTTCAAGAAAGATTAATGAACTTTTTCTTTCCGTGTATTTAGAATTTAGAAAACAAATTTGAAATGTGTGCCTCAAGATTTGTTTTGGAACTTTTTTTTGGAGAAAATGACGCGGGCCCACCGAGGAGGCCGCTGCGCGGAAACACTTGCGCGGTGATGATTATACGATTATACACAGGGTGCAAGCTATTTTTCAAAATTCAATATGTTTTTCAATTTTCATCAAAAAACATTGAAAGTTGACCAACAAACACCGACAAACGATTCCGTGAAGAGTTATTGGAAAATATTAGAAATTAGAGCGTTAGAAAACATATATTTGGTAGTAGTGTGAAGTTTGCATCCGAAACTTTAAATATATTAATAACTTTTGCAATTTTAACCGACAAACGTCGAAAGTTGCCCAACAAACACCGGCAAACAACTACAAAAAGAAAAAAATGGATATTTCCAAATTAGTGAAAATCGGGGTGCTAACTTCACCAAAGATATTATAATTTTACAGTGAAAACTCTCCTATTCTCCTGACCTTGCAACGAATCGATTGGAAACGATTCTTTTATTCCCTAGCTGAAGGGGGCCCCACCCTTACCTTGCCGGAAAGCGCGGGTGATTTGAAATCAATAATAAATACTATCAATAATAATACAAATAAATACACCCGACATTCCTAGAACTGCTGGCCCACGCAGTTTCTCAGCTCAAGGGGTGAGAGACGGTTGCGACTCTCGCGTCGGAAGGGTTGCCGTGTGCGAGTACTAAGTCGAATATATTGCACAATATTATGGAAACGGTTCAGGCGGCCCTGACTGTTTGTTTACGTTTCGATTTCCCCGAGTTAGTAACAAGGCTATTGCAGTGAGTGTTTTTAATTTTTTTTGTCGTCAATATATCAAGTCATATATAAGAAAAAGTTTAATAGATCAAACAGATTCCCCTGATTACGAATATCTTGTTTTTTTTTCTTCAAAATCCTGGTCAGTTTTTGTTTAAACAATTTTTTTCTCAATTTTCTTATATATTAACACACACACAAATTTTGTTCAGCATCTCCGAGCAAAAATAAAACTTTTTGTATCTTGCACTTTTTTCGTAGGATAAATTGCTGGTTCAGGATGATTTAAAACTTGTACATTGTCTATATTGAGGTTAGATCTTTTGAAAGCAAAACGAAATCTTCCGTTCTAATGAGAACTTCTTTCCTTCAATTGCTGTTAAGAATTTCTGAAATGTTAAAACATGACGATTTTTTTTATACTAAAAATAACGTAAGATCATGTATGTCAAATTTTTGCATATATGTACTACTAATATGCAATCATCGCATATTGTAAAAAAAACTCGGATTTCCTGGAAATAGTACAATTTTCCAACTAAAAATCTATATTATAGAATCAAAAACGAGACAAATATTTCGCGGAATAGTGAGTTTTGTGGCATGACCTCGATAGGTGGAAATATCAGCCGCCTGGGAGGTTAGTACATGGCACTGCAACTGCATACGACTTTTTGGAGAAAATCTGCGAAGCGTGAAGGTAAGTTATAAAGGTCTGCATAGTAATCTTTTCAAGTGTAGAATGCCTTTGCGCAATTTTGTTTCTTCATTCTTTTATCGGTTGAAGACCTTTCAGTTTCACGAAATACAAGCAACTGTCCGAAATTTGAGGTTAGAGTAGCACTAACCTGACATTTAGGATATTTTATTTTATATCGTGAAACTGAAAGGTCGTGAATCGCCAAAAGAATGGAACATGACTGAGAAAATAGATTCTACGCTTGAGAAATATTTCTATTTGTACATTTATGACTTTTACGTTTATAATATTTTCTCGGAAACGTCGTCCGACGTATTCCCATGCCGTTGTGAAACAATACTCAATGCAAGGCTTCCCGCTCTGCGGGCCTCTTTTTTTAATTGGTCAGCCACTGTGCGGAGGAAAATATACCGGGACCGTTGTGGGAGTTTCCGGAACTGCGCAAATGGAAATAACCGTCTACAGCCGACGCGGAATAAACGGCGTTAGAGAATAAGGGAGTTGAAGAATAGGTGAGACTCCACTGTATATATTGTCTGGTTTAAAAAGTTTTTTTTTATTTCGAAAGTCTCATTGTCTAAAATGGTCTACTTTTTGGCTATCACCTATACAATCTTAAAACAAATCATTAGCTCGATGAGGGTATTATATAAATTGAGGAAGCAAATTTGTAGTTTTACTATATTCAATGTATTTTCTACATTTGAGTGTTATAGAACCAAGGAAAATATTAGATATAATAAATATAGTAAATGTTTCGTATCATCTTATACGAAAATCTGCTTTTCTTCTCAAAGTTACTTTTTAAGCAAAGATTGAGTAAAATGTACCATGTTTCTGGCATTATTTTATTCTTTCCTGATGAAATAATTATAGATTAGTTCTTGAAGATCAATTATTGTTCGTTAGTTAAACTTGGATTCCTAAACAGGTTCCATTAATAACACTATTAGCGATTAAAAAAATATTTCTTCTTTTAAAGTTCTATCCCTCAAATTTTAAGATTTTGCTCCTTCATTTTTGTACTTAAGTGGAAAAAAAATCCATCTGAGCTTGTATTTTCTCTAAAAAGGTATTTTAGGACATGTTGAAACCATTTAAAAAAAGTTATTTTTGAAACTATAAGTTTCAGCTACAAAATGTGATGAAAAAAGCACTAAAAGGGGAAAGAATGCACATGCAGGATTCAAGGTTCGATGGTGAGAGGTCACTAAGTCATGCTCAGCACTTATTGAGCACCAGCAAATATAATTTATTAAAAAGAGTGAAAAGTCAGAGTAGTATCTCCCACTACTCGACGAAGATGGTGTTGTATAGAGTGGACATCTTCTTCCCAAAGTCCTCCGAATGTGGGGCAGCTGGAGGTTTGAAACGCCATGTACTTCCGTTGTCAGCAAGATAACGGCTGATGGCCACTGAGACAGCAGAGTCCTCATCGAAATGTGCGCGGACGTATTTATCGGCTCCAAAAAAAGTTGCATCGCAGTCGCTATACAGGAAAGTGCTTATCCCACGTCAAGGAGCAAATCGTTTGTAAGCCGCCATGAAGCCATCAGCGGTGTAGTCCGAGCACGCCTGCAAATGCACGCCTGCTTTCGTAGCAAAACATACGAAGACCATATTGTAGCCGTTGTATGATAGTAGCCTCGAACTTTAGTGTTTTTCATCCAAATGGTCTAGTCAGTCGAGTAAATCTATGAGTAGGCAGTTAACCCATGAGTGGAGTGGAGGTTGCCGCACGATATCAAGCACAAGCAACGCAACGACTCAAAACCTTCGTTATGACACAACGTCCTGTGATGATCCAGTACTGCCTCTGTAGATATGACAACATAATTCGCGGTTCTCTATACAACATAGCTTGATGCGCATTCCGAACGATGGGGGTAAAGAGGATAGAGTCCTAGGGTAAAATGTAAGGACATCGCTCGTCGAAGCGTCAGGCAAGACAGCCTGTATTTCCGAAACCCGATTCGAAATATAAGTCATCCATTGTAGAGGGTGTTCTCAGATCCAGTTTGCCGAGTCGGACCGTACCCGATTCGAAATATAAGTCATCCATCGTAGAAGGTGTTCTCGGATCCAGTCGAGAGTATTTCCCGAGTCGGATCAAAGATACCTCGGCACCGTAGTAGGGAGGTTTAAGACCGAACGAACATAAACTACCTGCCAAACAAGCAGGACAGCCGCAGAAAATTCCAAACGAGACAAGTACGTCTCCTTAAGGTGAGCAAACTTAGTATTGGCTATAACGAGCGAGAATCGTATATCGTTCGAGGGAAGTAGGTTTCTCAAATAGACAGCCGCACCGAGAGCCTTCTCCGACGAAAGCTCATTCCTGTGTTTCCTCCATATAGCAGTGTGATAAGCAGGCCCGAGCTGGTCCAAATATATTTTGAGTTTCTACAAACTCTGCATACAAATTTTGGCTCTAACTGAAACTGGGGAAAGCCATCCAACCGGATCAAAGAGGCAAGCCATCTCGGAGAAGACGCTCCTTTTCGTTGGTGTCCTAGACTCCGGAGAAAGTTGAACCTGAAACGTAAAAAAAATGCGAAACAGATTGTCAGAGAATTCCGAGCGCCCTATGGATTGGCTCTTGAGTAAATTCATAAGACGATGGCTTTTCTTTAAAATTTTCCGGCACTCCTTGCAGAACATCCTCGCAATTTGACAACTATTTATTCAAGATGAAACTGCCCGCCTTGTGAAGCTTGTTTCTCTATGAATGTAGCGATGTCGTAAGCTCCGGAAAAGATATCGTACACATCCTCCCTTAGAATGTTGTAGCAGAAGTTACATCAAATAGGATAGATTAACTAGAAATTAAGGAGATAGGCCTTGTATGATGGTAGGGTCACGGAAAATTCTGCAAAAACCCGAGGATAGGTTGACGTGGAAAAAGCCGAACGATTCACCACCGCTGCACTTCCATCGAGTCCTTGTCCCGCGAAATTGTTTCGCCTCAATTATCACTTCCACTAATAATTATACTTCGAGGCCTAATTACGAGATTTGTGCCTCAGTGTGTAAAGTCGCCTTATTTGAGCCACCCATGAGAAGAAGGAATATTCTCAACGCTGGCTATCATCGATATTTCCCGCCGACATCAATCTTGTAATAGTAAGTGAATAAATTCATTAATCGAAAATCGGATTTTCCGATTGACTTTTCTTCTTTCTATCTGGGCAGTCCAAATCCCTAAGTTCCCTCCTTGGAAAAGTGTATCATGCTATAATGTCCGTAGTCTAGTTTATTCCTTCCTCCTCTGTCAGCTGATGTAAGGTACGAATCGTCAAGTAAGGTGACGAAGCACACCCGAAGGGTATGGTCTTTAGACAGAATGTCTGGAGCTCGTCATCAGGGTGTTACCTCCAAAGTATCTTCTGCTATGTGCGGACTTCAGGATGAATCCAGGTATGTGGAACATCTTCTCAATGTCAGCAGTTAAGACGATCGGATGGGATCACCAACGAATTATGACGTATGGCAGTTCTGCTTGAAGTTTGGGCCCCGAATGCAGTAGCTCATTCAGAGAAATACCCAAGTCAGTTCGCTGAGAAGCATTCAAAACCAGTCTCGGTTTTGTACTGAAACAAGCTTCCTCGATGAGGTAGTGATGCGATAAAAAGTAGCCCTGAGTAGATTGTAACTAAAGTCGGATTCAAAAGTCCTGACACCTGGCTTTGAAGCTTTATTACTCCGCGAGAAAAAATCGCAGAATGTTGAGTCAGACAGAAATATTCTTCAACATTGTACGTGTGAAAGGATGTCAGTTTGATTTTCGTGAAAAATTTGTTGTCTTTCCTATGCCACAAAATGTGTGAAAAAACCCGGAGAAATGACCCTCAACTTTCACTGCGTCGACTTTGAAGTCCTCCACACGTTCAAAATTTAGTAACAGAAATTTGAAAAAATTCGTGAGTATTCAGTAACATGTACTTAACAAATGGGAATTTGTTTTACTTCAATTTAATGATTATCTTAATTAGTAGAGCTAAAAATGCAGGAAATAATTATCTCGTCTTGGTATAGATATTTCAAGCTTAACTCTAGCTTAAAAGAAGCTTCTCGATACAACGGTTTCATCTCAAAAGTTGAATGGTCCATAAAAATTATCAATGTCTGAATTAAAAAGCGTCGGAATAATTTCGATCTTGATGAGTTTCAATATTGGAAAACTCGTATTAAAAAAACCTCCCTTCTCAGCATTGTCCAATTTAAGCGTGAAAGAGATCCCTTCCAAAAAAAAGGGTTTACGGAAGCTTGACCCTTTTTTTGGGGAGGGACATCTTTCACGCTTAAATTGGACAATGCTGAGAAAGGAAGTTTTTTCAATACGAGTTTTCCAGTATTAAAACTCATTAAGATCGTAATTATTCCGACGCTTTTAATTCATACATTAAGGCCATGTGACGAGTGGGTCACGTGATCGGCTTCCTACCTTACCGACACTTTTTTATATTTTTAAACTTATTTTCACACGAATAGCCACATCGGGTTCAAATTTTGGGATAATAAATAAAAAGCATTAAGAAACGTGGCTCTGGTCCTAAATTTTTAATATGACAGTGAACCGCTCGGATCGGTTCTCCCGCAAGGCTTGGGAAGAAAAGACGGTATCGCTTCCCACTAATCCTTCGTTCGATACTTTAAGTACTTTTTTAATATCACCAGTGAGCGCTTTGGAGTCACTTGAGTTTGGGGAAGGTTCCCAATTCAAGTATTCGTAAACCAAAACTAAAGGTGAAATGACAAGTGTCAAATCTGGTAAGCGGGGTTTCCACACACAAGCTGATGGCGCTACACCCAAAGAGGGTGGTTTTTCGATGTGTCCTGGCAAGTACTTTATTTTGTCTTCTATTCAAATCCAAGAATTCTGAGCCGCGGCGATAGCTGATTCGCAAGCGTGATTTGTATTTTAGTTGCTTGGGAAACCACATGATCCGAGATTGTTTCTCACCTAAGCGCTGTCAAACCTGCTCCGGTCAACATCATATTATGTTACATCGGCCTTCTCGTGACGCTACAGGCAGTGAACTTCTAGTATAAATGTAAATAGTTCGCATCAGTTATGTCTTCTTTCAATCCGCATATTGCTCAAGCTCCTCCATAGCTAGATGGGCCCGTACTTCTAGCTACGGCACTCGTCTCAACTGATGGATCGGACGGCAATTTATATTTCTCTTGAGAACTTCTTGATCAGGGCGCTTAAGCGTGTTTTGTTTCTGAGTCTCTTGCTCGTAGACTCATGCTAAAACCCTCTTTATTTAATCGAAGGATTACACAGGCCGACAAAATTTGACAAAAGTCAAAAGCCAGAAAGCAGACCAAACATTTCCGAAGGATTTTGATGCTATATCAATTATTACATATCAGAATTTTCACTTCTGGACTTGAGATTTTACATAACTCTTTTGTATTATTTATAGTTCTATTTTGTATTAAATCCTGAAATAATTATAAACTTTATCTAAATGCAGTAATGTCCTCCATTTACCTAACTAATTGGGTTAATTTTAGTGAACAAATTTTCTCCGTGTAGTAAGTGAAACTTGCCGTATAGGTTGTATTCCAATTCAATTGAAAGGGAAAGCAACCTAAACGGCAAATGTCATTTACTAGGTTTTTCCGTTGGCATAACTATTTTTCTTCTTGGTGTTATTAACTGCATTGTTACTTCAACAAACCGCGAGTCATACCAACAAAAAATTGGTTGTGCCAGCCAATGAAGTAGCAGTAGAATATTTTACTAATTAAAATAGTTGGCCCTACTACGTGTTTTTTCAATAATCGCGGTGATTGAGAGCAGTTTTATAGGCAGTTCTACGTTACATGCAGAACATGGTATCTGTCTTCGATTCGCCATCGTTTATTACTTATTCAATGCATAATAGACGGAATTGTTTATCTTCAAATTTTAAATTAAGAAGATGATCTATTTCATGTAAAACTTTAGGCTACACAACGAGATGTACAGTAGTGTTCATGTGCGCATTGCCTATGAAGTTGGTTGTTTCTATATTTTTAAATGTAAAATTGAACCCAGAGCCTACTTTATGAAATAAGGCATACATGAGCACTACTGTATGGATGCATGAATACGTCATAACGTTTTTTGAACAGATGAGTGGTGTACAGATTTGCAAAAAACTATATTATCCTGTTGAAGTCAACTGCTTTAAAAAAAATATTTAGTTGTGTTGCGGATGACATTTAGTATTTATTCAGTAACCTAATGTTTTATGTGTAACCGATCGCTTCCTTTTTAAGTAAATACTTATCTCTATTTTGCATTCTATAAATAATAAACGATGGCGTTTCGAAGACAGATCGCCTGCTATGTATGTAACGTAGGACATAATCCTCATCGAATGAAACGAATAAATCGCATGAAAGATGCAAATAAAACGCAACTTGCAATTACACGAAGGAATGCTTTTAATCACCCACCCCTTGACTTGGATAATGAATCCAGATTATGTATTAATTGTAATAAATCCATATCAGATGAAATACGTGATGCAGAAGCTTATCCAAGTACGATTATTTTAGATGTGTTAACGCAAATGGCAAGTGCATCGTGCTCAGTATGTAATGCTAGACAAAATGTAGAAAGTTTGTCTATAGATTGTAGGGTAAACATTTTTCTTTTTCGTAACATTTATGTTCTGCAAAATGTTAGATGCTATGCACATCACTTGGATGAAAAGGGAGACTTCTCGAGATTAATCCTGAATAGACTCAGATCAGTTAATCGACCATTTTTAATAAAAGGACAAGAGTTTTAAGTAAACTAAGGCAAGGCTTATCGGATGGCTTTTTAAAAGTCAGATTTAAGTACCCATGTAGAGCCGCCGTCAGCTTGGTTATAGAAAAAATAAGACAATCTTTGCACCATAGGTTTGTTCCTGAGAATGTCGGATTCCAAGCAACACCAAGGCAAGTATACATCGAAAGGCACGTTACGGAATTTGCAAATGAACTCTATAATCCACAGCCGCAAACACCAAAAGCCATTGCTGCAGTTGATTGTATCTATTCCTACATGCAGAAAAGTAAAAATTTTCGTATTTCAAGAAAGGCGTTCTCTCAGCACAAACATCGACATTTGATTAAACCTACTATGATTGTTGCTCCAGACGGCTTTATATTGTCTGTTTTGGGGCTATACTTTTCGAATGGTCACAACAATGATGCAGCAATTTTGGAGAGAGAGAGAGAGAGAGAGTATGAGAGGGAGGCTAATGATATGAGGATGTGGTTTCAAAATGGAGATATTTTCTTAATTGACAGAGGCTATAGGGACGCCGTGCCATGGCTAGAACGCGCTGGAATTACTTGCTGGACGCCGGCATTAATCCAGGATAGACAAAAGCAATTATAAACTGCAAAAGCTAACACGTCTCGGATGCTCACGAAGAATCGATGGATCGTTGAGGCTAGGAAAGGACATTTTTCGCTCCATATTCACATTCTTCGAAGGAAGCATTATTATGCCTTATCTTCATCACCTTCACGAATATTACTCCATCGCTGCCGCAATCAGTAATAGATTCCACTCACCAATATTTCTGGAAAGTGCAATAGTTAAACACGGAAGGGAAATTATTCGCAAAAGCCAAACACGAAACGTATTACAAGCGCTCGTAGAAGTTGACAATCTGCGCCTGAGACGCGCTCAGTGGGTTCGACTTCAACAAAATGTGGCTCTTGCTTTTCCCATTCTTGATTTACAATATTTACGAGATCTCACCATTTGCATCTATCAGATAAATCTTACTCCTTCATACATTCAAGATAAACTAGATAGAGATGGAGGAGACCAATTTGAAGTTGATATGAACATGAACGTTCTTGAGCTGCTAAGATTCAATCAATATTCTCGATATCGCCATGGAACGACGGATCAATTCTCAATTTCATACCTTGCACACGATGAAGAAAAAATAGAAGAGAACAATTTAATTAGTGGTTACTACTGAGCCAGGACCTTTGGAACCTGTGCACATGTCGCCTGCATTCTATGGTACTTTGGGTACGATCGACATCAACCAAACGTAAAGTATCCGTACAACAGTTTATTGAACATTATTAATTACGCAAATGAGCAACCCCGATAAAAGTCTGAAAAATAAAGTTGAGTTAATTGCATTATTTGCATCCCTTTCCACAAAGACATGAAAATAAGCTCGCTTTTTTCCACTCACTCACTCACTTATTCATTCACTGAATCAATCAATAACCCACTATTACATTCACTTACTCATTCAGTCTCTTTTTCTCTGTCACTCAGGCTTGCATCCCCCCTCTCACTTTTGCACTCTCCTGTACATATACGTAGTCACATACATTAGGTTTATCTCCCTGATGAGTGATGTGTGTACTTAACGGTTTACTATCAATTTTTGACGCTCTGTAGCGTCAAGATGGCGCATAGGATTAAGTTTTGGTCTTGATATATTTTGTTCAGGATGAAAAGATGTGGCAAATAACAAAATTTGAGCCATTTTCAATGTATGTAGTATGGTGTTCTTTTCAGGTTATGGTATTCTTATGCCACAGAAATGGTAATTTTGCATGATTCTTAAATTTGCAGAAAGTTTTTTTAATGTTTTAATAAATTAAACTTTATGCTTGATCTATTGATTTTAGTTTTTAATTGATTAAACAAGTAATTTTTAATTTCGTATAAAAACTAAAAATGTTTGTCAGTAAAAAAATATAGCAGCACATTTGGCTTTTTCATAGATCATTATTGTTTATGCGTATCGTGTGTAATTGTATTGAAATCTACAATATTTTGGTATTTTTGTCTGACAGAAAGGCAAATTAAGACATTATTTATATCTTTATAAAGAAGCTGATCAATTGAAGTATAATTAAAGTTGAATATGTGATGTTACGAGCGCCCTAACCTCACCCCTCATTCCCACTACTACCCTCGGGCTATACGTGCCTCTAGCATACGTGGGTCATAGTGTAGCGTCCAGGCCTGACGCATATACAGTTCCCTTCTAGCCTTAGAGCAGTAAAGACGTCCTGAATTGCTGTCCGCAATTTAGTTGTCAATAATAAATACATATCACGAAGGATTAATAAGGAGTGGTATCACCCTATGTGTTTGGTGAGCAGAGGTGGGACGAGCGACGTCCAAGAATTCGTTCAACCGCCAGTGCGCATGTGCACGATCTTGCTCTCAAGTTTTAATTCGTTGGAAGCATTAACGAATTCTTGGACGATGCTCGTCCCACTCCCGACTTACAGAGATACTACTCCTTGCTATTCCTTCGTGATACCTAGTCATTATTTGCCACGTAACATTTTGGCAATCCTGCCCGGTTCAACTTTCCGAATCCTTGCATTCTACGGAATCATTAAAAATGAAATCTCATGAAAGTTGTGTCATTGAGACGAAACCTGAAGACAAGAGATTTTATACGTTTTTCTGAAATTCGCAAAATTGAACAAGGCTCGCAAACAGGCGAAAGAGGCAACGGCCTTTCTGCGAAGAAACAACGCAGCATAGCAACTCAGCGTAGCATCAGCAAGAGAGCCGATACGTCAGCACCTGGAACGCCCACTTCCGAATAAGAAGAGAAAGAAGACTTCGGTCATCCACTCGATTCATGAGAAGGATGGAGCACAGCTGTAAGCATTAATTTCTCAAATTTAAACATTAAAATGTCACACATTACGGTGTCGTTATAAGCATAAGTCCTTCTTAACCCTCTTGTTACGGGGACAGCCTATCAAGACAGAACCGGCAGGGAAAAGTTTAGGCCTAGTCAAGATAGAACCGGCAAGGCGAAGTTTAACGACCAAAATAGGAAATTTGGTATACTCTTGGTACTCCAGAGCACTGCCACCTTCAAAATAAAAACAAAACTGACTCAAAACTTCATGTTTACTTGCAGTTAAGTGATTGCATGATGCCAGAGTATAAAGGACAAAGTTAAAATTACACAATTATACGCAAACGCGATTACATACCCGACACTGGAAACAAAGAGCGATAAAAGCACACATATTACACTGGCATTCCAGCAGCTATGTCTAAGACTAGTTCTATGGATGGAGCCATCTTCCTTACTACACTGACTACGGAACAGATGCTGGTAAAAGTTCTTTCCGAAATCAGCTTCTTAAAAGTGAATGTAGGGACCCTCGCTGATGAAAATACAAAACGAGTCAGAGAGATAGCTGCAATAGGGCGGAAAGCAGGAATGAAATGAGAAATAGAGACGGACTAAGAAGGAATCTTAACGTCCGTCGAAGAAAATGTGAGTGTGAAGGGTTAAAACCTACGTGAAACAAGCCGGAGAACCGCGAGCAAGGAAAATCTCTCACCAGAGAGAACCAACGCACGCGCTTCCGAACGACCAAGTGGGGGCTTAGCGAAGTATGTAATGCAGTGAAGGAGTAAACGTACCTGTGCCTGCGAACACCCTTAGCAGCGAGCGAGCGGCCACGCAAAATAGGGAAGGAAACCTGCGTGAACTCTCGTACACACGCAGGAGAGAGTTAATAGCGGAAAGAAGGGAGAGAGTAAGTTACTCAGCGAGCGATGAAGAGAACTTGCCTCAACCGACACGCATCCGTGGAAGAGAATCTGTGAGAGCGGAAAGGATAAATCAAGAAAACAACCTAACCGATGACAATATCCCCGCTCGTGACGCTATCAGGGCAATTATGCCCCTAAATGAGCAAGACAACGCCGGAGTTTAGGAATTCATGATGAAAGTCCAAAGAATTAGGCAGCAGTGTAGTCAATCTGATCTACTGCTAGACTTTATATTATCGGAGAAAATTCAGAAACAAGCCGAGAGGGCAATCGGTTTCAACAAGATTTACACAAACGAGGATCTATATGAAAGCCTAAGGGAAAACTTGAAACAAGTGGGTTCAGTTAGCCATTTCAGAAGTAAGCTTGACAGCTCTAAACGAGGAGCGACCGAAACCAAGCAGAATTTTAGTATCCGATTCAGAGGAGTGATGAACGTAGTTAAATATGCGGTTTAATTCTCATGTAAAGGCCCTATGAAAAGAAGAGTTGCCCTTGATATAGAAAGAAAGGAAATAGGCTTCCAGGTTAAAGCCCAGATACAATCAAATATCGGGGAAGTCGAGAATATGACTACTAACATGAAAACTTGGTTAAAAGAGAGTCAACCAAGAGGATTGACACGTAAATCTCAATACCAACCCAAGAGTAAATTCAGACCGCCAAATACACAATCCAGATTTCAAGCAAATACAATACCGAGAGTTCCACACCAATCAATGTCACTATGCAGTCTGTTAGTGGACTCAGGAGCCTCTATTAACCTAATAAAAGAGGACAGCGTCCGAGACAATCATAAAAGAATCAAATTAAGAAAAAATTGTTGTATGTGAAATGACCAAAATCAGACAACAGAAGCCGGATACATTCCATACTTCGGAAAAAAACACCTTTTTCATACTATTCCTGTTGACTTCCCCCTACCGAAATCTGGAATAATAGGATTACCATTTCTAAAGAATTATGAAAAACACTAGCCAACGTCAAAATTCTTGTTACTAGGCAAACACTTGTTACCACTTCACGAAGCGGTGCACTAAATAAGAGAAACTAAGAGCAAATATGCCTTATCCAAGTCAAGGGTATGAATTCAACCGTATGGGTCGAAGGAAATAAACATATCACAGATGGTATTTACTCTATACGAAAAGTGAAATTATGGGTACCAATTTATAACTACGAATCAACCTCATTCAAAATTCCAGATGAAATAAACTACCAAAAAATCCTCAATATACAGTCTCCAGACGAGACTTACAAAAAAGGAGAGATCGAATATACTACAGGCTTTGAAGGCTCTAATAGAATCTTAAAATTTCAGAAAATAATGCAGTTAAACCACATAAAACCTTCAATTCGACAACAAATTAACAAAATTGTTACAACATATAATGAGGTCCGTACACTGCCTGGAGACCCATTACCATGTACGCAACTGGCAGAGCACGCAATCACGCTGAATTCAGGAAAGAGAGTGAATCTGAGATCATATGAGTTACCAAAAGCTCACAGACAATTTACCCCGGAGCACATGTAGGAACTTTTAGATAAAGGAATCATAAGGAATTCCCAATATCGTTTAAGTCTCCACTTTGGGTAGTACCAGCCACATTCCAAAGAATGATGGACAACACCTTTAGCGGTTTAATTGGCAAAGAATGCTTTGTGTACGTAGACAACATAGTAATTATAAGAAAACTCTAGAGGAGCACAACCAAAATTTGATTAAAACGTTTGAAAGGATGAAGGCATTAGGACTAAAATTAGAACCAACTAAATGTGATTACTTACGACCAGAACTCGATTATTCAGGCCATCTACTCACCAAGGATGGAGTCAAATCTAATCCGTCAAAAACTAAAATGGTCAAGAACGTCAAAATTGACCTACCACAGTGAAGGAAATTCAGTTTTTCTTGGATTGATAGGATACTATAGAAAATTTATTAAAAAAACTTCTCTGGTATAGTCGGGACTTAATTCAATCAATTATGTACAGGTTATCAATTATATAGAAGTTATCAATTGGTACATAGATAAAATCACATAATAAAATTTTAATTTTCCAAAAGTTGTGAAAAAATCAGTTTTTGGGTTTTTTTTTTAAAGGGGCATTTGACCTTGAATTTTAGAAAATATTTTTTCGAAGCCTCACGTTTTTGCGTCAATTTGTAACGTTATATTTACAATCTGAACTTATATCACTTGCTCACGTCATCAAGGCCCAAAATCAATAAACTTCAATTAGTTGTTGCGCGCAGGCGCGTACGCGCTAACCAGACATTATTTTATTACTGTTGCTTCGCTTAAAGTGTGAGTGTTGCGTTAATTGAAAGTATTGAGCGTTTCGCGTTCTAACATTACTAGAAGCGGACAATCTATATGATTGTCATTGCCGCATTCGATACTGACCTTATTTTAGCACTGTTGATGCCCTCAAACTATGAGTGTTGCAGTTAATTCAAAATATTGATCGCTTGACCCTGTAACTTTGCGAAACCTCGACGAATTATATGATAACCATTACTGCACTTGATGCTGACATTATTTTAGTACCGTTGCTGCCCTCAAATTGTGTGTATTGCAGTTAATTTAAAATATTGAATGCTTTCGTTCTAACGTTGCGAAAACCGGACGATTTATATGATTGCCATTACTGTACTTGATACTGACATTATTTTAGTACTGTTGATGCCCTTAAACTATGAGCGTTGCAGTTAATTCAAAATATTGAGGGCTTCGCGTTCTAACGTTGCGAAATGCGGTCGATTTATATGATTGCCATTACTGAACTTGATACTGACATTATTTTAGTACTGTTGCTGACCTCAAAGTGTGAGTGCTGCGATCAATTAAAAATATTTAGAATTGGTTTATTAAGTCCCCAGGGCTAAACAGCCCTCTGAGGAACAAATTATACATATGTTTTACAAAATAATGTGACAACTCTGGTCGAACGACGATTATGTTGTAGGTAAAGAAAATTAATTACAGATGGCTAAAGATAAAAATAATATATCATATGATGAATATGAGTAATATATGCTAATGTGAGCTAGTGATTGACATAACGAATAGCATTAAAGAACAAAGGACTTAATTCTTAGGTAACTGATATAAAATATGGAACGAAATGCAAATATTTAATTGTTATAATACTACTAAGGTGCAAAACGTTACTAAAAGTTAAAAAAATTTACAATTTACCAGTGTGAAATCTCGAGAGTAGAATTATTAATGCTAAAAAAGAGTTGAAGAATAGCTTTTGAAAGTGTTAAGACGAAGGTGCATTCCTAATTGATTCAGGAACCTTATTTCAAAGACGCGCTCCCTTTACCATAAAGGATCTTTGCAACTTACAAGATTTGTCATATGGAACTGTAAGGACCGTTTTTCTTACACGAAGCCTAGACTGAGCAGGTAAAGTCACATTTCTGTTTTCAAAGAGATTTAGAAGATATTCAGGGATTTTATTATAAAAGATATTGTAAATTAGATTGCCCATAAAAGATTGTCTTCTCTTAGCCACATTAAGATATCCCGTCCGTTGCCGATATAGTGTAATGTGCTCATATTTCGGTATATCGTAGATGAATCGTATGCAGGCATTAAGTGCTGGCTCGAGTTTAGAATCCTGTTAATCTGTGATATCGTCGTACATAATACACCCATAATCAAAAAACGGGAGGAAAAGACTCTTAACAAGAATAATCTGAGTTGATGTTGGCAAGGATTCCTTGTTCCTTTTAAGCTGTTGGAGTAGTCTGAAGGTATTCCTCGATATTTCAAGAATTTGCTCTTTCCAGGATAGGGTACGGTTAAGGATGTACCCTAGATCCCTCACCGAATCAACGAAGGCAATGCCAAGGCCATCAACCTTCAGCTGACGGATGGACGATAATGTAGCAGTGGACGGGGAAGAGAACTGTCCAATAATAATTTCTTTAGTTTTTGAAGGGTTCAGCGTTAACCTATTATTTAGTGCCCATTGATTCACTATGTTAATATCCTTCTGAACCCTCGCAATGAAATCATTAATAAAAAAGATAGAACCAGAGACATATTGTTTAAAATCGTCCGCGCTTTTATGGCACTTACAATGCTTAAGATCACTACCAAGTTCAGAGGTATACCACTAAGCATTTGTTGAAAACGGGTTTTTAAGTAGGATTCGAACCACGCAATTGCAGTACTGGATAAATTAAAGTTACGAAGTTTATTTAAAAGAAGCTTGTGATTAACGGTATCGAAAGCTTTAGAAAAATCAAATAAAACAACTATGGTCATTTCCTTATTTTCGATAGCGATTTTAAAGTCTGAAGTAACTTTCAGGGAGGCTGTTAATGTACTGTGCATAGCCCGAAAGCCCGATTGTAGCGGATCTAGAAGCCTATTTGCATCTAGGTAACTCGTGAGTTGCGAATGCACAATACTTTCTAGTGACTTGGACATAGCACAAAGTACCGAAATAGGGCGGAAATCATTAGGAGAAGATCGACTAGAAACCTTAGGAATAGGACGCATCAGCCCTTTTTTCCATAGCTCAAGGGAAATCCTACTTCAAGAGAAGAGTTATAGATGCGAAGGAGTATGGAGGAAAATTACAGGAAGCGCTAATAGAATCATCTTTATAGATATACCATTTGCTCTTAAAGTGTTAGTTTTTATTGCAAAGATTTTCTCGAAGAGAACTTTCGGTGTTATGTCTAAGGAAAAGAAATCAGTATCTCGAAAAGTGGAGCCTGCCGGAACTGCTGTAAGGGGCACACCAGAGATGGAGGAGTTCAAGGATGGTAGATTTGTGAAGGCTTTTAATAAATGATTAGATGGGAAAGTATGAGCTGAGGCTTCATTCTTAGGTGAAATTAGATATAAGCGTCTAAGTAAGTGACAGATTTTTTTTTATTCTTGTTCTTTATAGCATTGTAATTATATTTATTATACGAATCCCTGATTTAGGTTCGAACTAAGTTCCTTAGCTAAAGAAACTGTGCTTGTATCAGTGGATATTGAGCGTTTAGCGTTCGAACGTTGCTGGAAGTTGACGATGTACATGATTGGTACAATAGAACTTGATACTGACCTTATTTTAGTACTGTTGATGCCCTCAAACTATGAGTGTTGCAGTTAATTCAAAATATTGATCGCTGGAACTTGTAACTTTGCGAAACCCCGACGATTTATATGATAACCATTACTGCACTTGATGCTGACATTATTTTAGTACCGTTGCTGCCCTCAAATTGTGTGTATTGCAGTTAATTTCAAATATTGAATGCTTTCGTTCTAAAGTTGCGAAAACCGAACGATTTATATGATTGCCATTACTGTACTTGATACTGACATTATTTTAGTACCGTTGCTGTCCTTAAAATGTGTGTGTTGCAGTTATTTAAAAATATTAGGCGCTTAGCGTTCGAACGTTGCTGGAAGTGGACGATATACATGAATTAGCACAATAGTGAATGTTGCAAGTAATTAGAAATATAGAGCGTTTCGAGTTCTGAAGTTGCTAGAAGCTGGTGATTTATATGACTGTTATTACCGAACTGGATTCTGACGTTATTTTTGTACCGTTGTTGTTTTCAAGCTGTGAGTTTTGCAGTTAATTGAAAATATTGACCGCTTAGTGTTCGGCTATTGCGAGAAGCGCGCTGTGAGAGTTATTGGGATAAGCGAATGTAATTTTGACCACATTTTAATGTGTGATTCTTATTTTATCGTTGTTTTTGCTCTCAATGATATGCAGATATATCATATTCTTCGCATCAGTCTAGACTTTAGCTCCAGCGTGTATTTTTTACTTAGTGCATACTCAGATGTATGGGTAGGATGCGATAAGGGTTACTTAATGAAAGGTTAACTGATTTTTTTCTTGACTTATTTTTTGGATGTATGAAGAATATATTTTTTTCACATATTCGGTAGAAATTAAAAAATTTGTAATACATGATTTGTATGTTTTTATAAATAAAATAATTTTGTTGAACATGTTTGTATGATCGTTGTTTCGTTTTCATAAAGTTAATGTTAAGGGTGTTGGTTCAATCCGATTTGGAATTTTTTTTGTATAGGTACGTCACTGACTCAATATATAATTTTTCTCAAGCATTTGAGAAAGAAAGAAAGAAAACTTGTCAAATATTTGTGGTTTTGCGAGATCTTCGGATCAATAAAATGTATAGAAATTAAGATAGCAGAAGACAGCATTTGAACGGCGAAAACCGTTCGCAAATTTATTTTTTTAGTCACAATTCTGACATCACAGAAGCATTCTCAGGAGCTATCAACTATTCGAAGACCCACGACTTGATGATGGTGAAACTAAATTTTGCGAAATACGTCGCGAAATGGAGAAAAGTGGGTACAAATTTGAGATGCCCTGTGCATGTGAAGACCATAAGCCTTTAGTTGTAAGCAGCAAAGCAAACACGGCATACAGACCACCTGTCAAAATCGTGCTCCCATGCTCTTAAGTCCGAAATCAGTGATGCCAATGTGGGCGCCTTTTGCTACTGCGCTTGCGTTCGGGCCGCGCACTGGTTAGCCGTAGTTGGCGCGCAATTCAAAATGGGATATTTTGAGAATACATAAAAAATATTGAAAACATTATGAAAAATTATTTTGACTAACTTTTTCAACAAGTTTCTTCTGAAATTAAATGTTTTGTGAAATATAAGTTATTCTTCAGATGTCAAAGAAAATAAACTGTTAATATATGTATTATAATTTTTTTTCTTGTCTAAAATCAGAAGTTGTACATTTTATATACATTCTTGTGCATTTTTCAGTTACAAGAATTGTTTTTAATTTAAATTTTGAATTGCATCACTGGTCTGAAACACACATTGCCACTCGCAAAATCGGGACGCCCTTCCTTATCGACCGCGAATCCAGGCTTCAAGTCTCAGCGGCAGTTTTGAATTGAGAAATAGAAATAAAAAATGTGAATAAAAGTGACTACAAGATATTCAAATAGTTTTTGCAGATAGCATCTGCCAATGCACCAATTTTATGGATAATCCAATTTATGATTGTATGTAAATTTTTTAATTTATCCACTTTGAAATTATAATTTGAAAATATTAAAATTATAATTTTATCAAGTCATCCAGCAACAAACTCAAAAACCATCAGTTTCGAATTCTGAAATTTCCAAATGAGGCCCTCTGCAAATTTATTTTCAAACTAAAAGTTTATCAAGTCGCCCAACTATAAATTACGATATTACAAAATTTCACGACCCTGAATTTAGCTATACGTATAGATTTGAATATTGGGGAATTTATTCAAACAAAAGTAATGGTCCTATTGAAAAACCAAAAACATATCTGGATTCGTCTCAGTCATATCTCTGAGACATTTTCGAATTAGGCAATAAAATGATTTTTAAACAATTAAATTGTTATAAACAATTGGGAACTCAATATAAACAAATGCGTAAGTCCAAAAATAGTTTCAAGCATATTACTAGATACTTCAATCAAATACCCCCAGGAAATTTTTCATTCACCGCGAAAAAATAATTATTTAAACAAATAACAATTCATAACCATTTTTTTACGTTTTTCATCGTGTAATTTACAATTATGTAAACTAACATTAAATATACACATAGTAAATAAAGATAATACTATTGTCAACTGTGAACAACCAATAATAGTAACAAATTGATCAATTGAACATTGTTTATATCCCCTACACTCTCACTGAACATCAAAAAACCCTTTGAATATGGATTTCCATAATCGGACATATAGATAGAATGAACTAATAGTCCGACAAAAAATCTAAAGGTATCGTTGGATGCGTCTCGGTCATATCTCTAGGATATTTTTGAATCACAAATAAAAAATTATTATTTGAACAATGATATGGTTTATAATATTTTTAAATCGTTTAAAAAATAAGTGCACAATAATTTGTCACAAATGACAATCAGATATCGTTCCTCGAATATTACAGAATGCAGAAAAATTTTTTAAAATTTATAAACTTCAATTTAAACATTATTTTTACCCCCTTCACTCTCACTCGAAAAATCCTTTGAATATGGATTTCCATCTTCGGACATATAGCTAGAACGAACCAATAGTCCCAGAATAAATTTGAAGCTATCGTTGGATGCGTCTCGGTCATATCTCCAGGAGATTTTTGAATCACAAAAAAAATATTATTTAAACAATGATGTTTTTTGTAATATTTTTAATTTGTTTAAAAAATAAGTGAACGATAATTTGTGACAAATGACAACCAGATATCGTTCCTCGAATATTACAGAATGCAGCAAAATTTTTGAAAATTTATAAACTTCCATTTAAACATTATTTTTACCCTCTCCACTCTCACTCGAAAGTTGGGCGACTTGTTAAACTTGAAATTTATAAATAAATTAGCAAAAGGCCTCATTTGGAAATTTCAGAATTCGAAATTGATGGGTTTGAAATTAATTGCTGCGTGACTTGATAAATTTTTTAATTTATAAAGAAAAGTGAACATTTGCCAGTTTTTTCGTGTTGGAATTATCAATATGGAAAATTTTGTAATATCGTAATTTATAGTTGGGCCACTTGATAAAATTGGAATTTATAAATAAATTTGCAGAGGGCCTCATTTGGAAATTTCAAAATTCGAAATTGATGGTTTTGGAATTTATTGCTGGGTGACTTGATAATTTTTTTTTATAAAGAAAAGTGGACACTTGCCAGTTTTGTAATGTTGGAATTATGAACGTGGGAAATTTGTCTAATATCGTAATTTATAGTTGGGCGATTTGATGAACTTGGAATTTATAAATAAATTTGCAGATGTCCTAATTTCAAAATTCCAGAATTCGAAATTGATGGTTTTGTAATTTATTGCTGGGTGACTTGATAAGTTTTTTTATTTATAAAGAAAAGTGGACACTTGCCAGTGTTGTGATGTTGGAATTATGAATATGGAAAATTTTGTAATATCGCAATTTATAGTTGGGCAACTTGATAAACTTCGAATTTATAAATAACGATGTCATAAAGACGTCGTCAAATTTGCTGCCCACTAGGTGGGTATTTTAAGAGAGAAAACTGACTCTGTACTTTAAGGAATTTCTAAATTTAAAATTCATTTTGATTTTATGATTTGCATGTAATTGGAACAGAATGTTGTTTGCTACAGGTTTTGTTTTCTGCTCTATTTTGGAATGTGGAATAAGTATGAAAGAAACGTAAATTGAATGAGTTTTGAAGGATTTTAGGAAAGAGGGTTCGGGCAAGAATGTTTAAATCAAATAAAGAATACATTGTTATTAACCAGTTTGAACCACAATTCAAGCTGATATTTAGTTATACAAAAACTGTAAAAACTAATGCAGTTTTTACTACTGTTAATTATTTGACGTTTTTGATAGTCAAGCATGAAATGAGATTTGAGCCTAAATCGAGGAACGTGGTAAATAGGCATTTTTCAGTAAACGAACTAGGCCGCGATTTCATCATTGGTTGACGAGGAATTAGGTCATGCTTGAGTCAAGTTGGGGGTGCAAATCTGAACTCTGATTGGCTGGAAGTAGGAGTATGATTGACAGTAGGATTGCGCGAAAGATTCATGGATCACTGCGCGATACGGGAGCCCGCGAGCAACATCGATTTTCGAGATCAGATTTTGACTGACTCGCGACGTGGAATCTGTGTTTTGCTCTCTCCGAATATATATCAATTTGGACTTGGAATTTTTCCAGATCAAAGTACATGGAGAATATATATATATATATATAATTGAAAACTAAAAGTTAACAACCACCGCAGGGTCCCACTGGGAGCAACTGTCATCTAAAAAATGACATCGGCTCCCAGTAGCCATGAATGGGATTTACCGCGGTCCTACTGGGAGCCGATGTCATTTTTTAGATGACAGTTGCTCCCAGTGGGACCCGGCGGTGTTTTTTAACCTTTAGTTTTTAATTATATATATACATATATATACATATATCAATTCAATCCATTTTATTAACTGTTTCGTAAGAGGCCGTCCTTCTTTAATTTCCGCGTTCTCAACACATTTCCGTTTATTTAAATTAATTCCCCCAATGTTTCGGCCCTATCCCTTTCCGGCCTTTCTTAATTAAAAGAAATACTCGGTGTTATTTTTTTGTTAACCTAGCATTTTAGTATTTTAATTTGAAATTGCCGAAAATGTTTCGTTCGCCGGTTTAGATCCCCAGTTCAAACCCAATGAGTCGGGAGGAGAAAGAAGAACGCTAGAAAAGAGAAGGAAGGTGTCGAGAAGGAAAAAGAGAATGCGCGCGTGACTTAGAGAGACAGCATTGGCGTACGTGCCGAACGTACCGTGAACGCGCCAGCTGGGGAAGCGTAACACGGCTGCAGCGCGTGATCACGTGCTGTTTACGTGCCCAAGGAGGAATTTTCCTGACCTTTACAAACAAACCTGAGGAGGAAGAAAAGTTGGCTAATAACTATGACTCACTACGGGTGAGCAAGCTCGTATTTTGAAAACACCTTGAAATCGGCAATTTGTTACGTAGACCCTTTCACTCAAGTTTTTCCACGAAAATTTGAGTGAAAAATCACGCAGACGATTGTCAATTGTCAATCTTCAGTAGTCAATTATAATTAATTAATCGTCAATCCTGAATCGGCAATAGTCAATCGTTAATAGTGAATTGTCGATTTTCATTGTCGATTACTTTTAATCGTCAATCATCAATTGAAAATTGTCAATCGTGTAACGTCAATAGTCAAAGTAATGTCAAGTTGGCTCTCTTGAATGATTTATATTCAAAGTAGATACTAACAAGAAAATACTAATAGTATGCATCTAAACGTAGGCACGGGGTTTTGAGTTCTTGTCATTGTGAAAACGTAATTTCTAATACCCGAATAATGTTTTTGATATTTTCAACAATGAACGTTTTATTTTTCTTGAGCATATATTTCATAGGATTATTCTTCGTTTTTCTTTCCCAATGTTCTTGATCTATATTTTAATCCCTATTTTCATTTTTTTTCTAATACCGATTCACCTAAATTTACGTTCCTTCTGATATTCTCATCATTTAGGATAGAAGGAATTAGATTTGTGTGAATTTCGACCTATTTAATTTTTGCCAATTCTCAACGTTTTGAGATTCCCTGAGTTAAAAAATAATAATTTTTTAACACATGTGACTGTCTGTAGACTGACGAGGCGATGAATTTTGAAAAAAATTGCTATTTAAAATTTCCTTTGATACACTCTTTTGTCGTCAAAAAAGACAAATCAAGTTCGTTAGGGAGCCTTCTAACGGCAATATTTATGGTTTAAGCGATGAAAAATGAAAATGGGCAAATTAAAATTCAACTGTCCCACAAAACTACACTAGATATGACAAATAATCTGGAAAATAAATGTTTACTTTTAGGATGTTTCAACAAACTTCCCTTAACCGTTTTTGATAGAACCGATAGTTCAGCCGTGAAACTAGAATTTGCACATTTTCATCACTTACGATGGAACGCGGAGGAAAATGGATATTCACACCTAATATCTATATATGAACACATAAAGACACGTATATGTGGTTGACATATTTTATGTTGAACTACAAGACAGTTATCTAGATGTTAAAAGATAGTTTTTGTGTGGATATTAGAAGATCTAAGTAAGTATGCAACGCAGAGCTTTCTTACCTCGAAGATTTTTTTTTGGAGACACGAAACATTGAGTATGAGCTTTACAAAGTGAAAAACAGATGTCAACAGCATTTTCCACGAAAGGGTCTATAACTAATGGTGGTGTGCAATTAAAACATTTGAATTCACGGCTGAGTCGAATTTTTGATTCGACTCTCGATCAGCCCTATTACCGGTTGATTTTATTTTAAAACCAACGGAACAGTTTCGATTTTGCTAAATCCTATTTTCGAAGTGATTATCAGTCACTTTGAATTTTTCTCAAATTAAACTCAATTTTGAAAAATCTTATGCTCCAAGCGTGCCCGAATGAGTACCAGTTTGCATTGGAAATTTGACTCAAGTGACTGTAAACCACAGCCTATAACATTGATCAAGTAGCCGATAGTGTTATGGCATTTTCCTGCACTCGGAATAGAACCTTAAGACCTTGAAAGTTTCATTCTAACATCTTATAAGTTTCAGTTAAACATGAAAATATTTTTACGTCTAATACATATCTCAAAAATATAGCAGATATGACGTGTTAATATCTGTATGTTTCGCAGTACTATCTTCTTATACTATAAATATTTACGTTTGAACATCCATTTTTCTCCATAAAGGTATTAGATTTGTGTGAATGTAGGCCTATCCAGCTGTCGTCAATTCCCGACGTATTGAGACACCCTGAGTAAGAAAAATTGGTTTCTACGAACATGTCTGTCTGTTTTGAAGAAATTTTCTAATCAGATTTTCGTTTGGTACAATGCAGTCTATTGTGGTCTATAAACCAGGCCAAGTTCGTTAGCCAGCCTTCTACCACTAATATTTTTGGCTTTCGCCATCAAGCTTTACCAAAAGTAAATCCACAATTACCAAATGACAGCTGTCAATAGTTTGTCCTTGAGTTCAAAAAGGCCTATGCCCAAATCTTGTGGAAACATATAGATCGAGCGTGAAGCTCGTCCTAGGCTCGTTCAAACTTTCGAGCGAAACGAGCAGCGCGCGATGAGAATATGCAGCGAGCAGATTTTTAAATTATATATTTTTTATTATATATGTGACTAATTGTAATTTATTCTACGATAAAAAAGATGATACATGATAAAAACTGAAAGTTCATAGGTGAAACCGTCGGTGATTGATTTTTAACGTTGCTGGGCAACGGTATCATCCCATGAGATGCGACGGCGTGATGTGAGCATGTCAGTTTGCTCGACTGGGTGAAAAATATTCGTTAATCAAAGTTACCTGTAGGCATCTTCCGAAACATTAATTTTTCCTGGTACGCCGGTGGTTTCAGTACGGCTTGTAAGGTTAACGGTGTTTCCAAAAAGGCAATAGCGTGGCATTCGATGTCCAATCACTCCTGTGACCGCCTCACCGCTGTGGATTCCGATAGTAATTTTCTGTAAATCAGTCACTATGCGTAAGTTCAGTGTTGCCACTCATCGTCAATGTGATTAATGTCATTGAAGTTATATAAAAAACGGAGCAAATAATTCAATAGAAAGTTTTGATTGTTTTCTTACTATATTATCTATAGTTGGTTTCGAAAAACATATTTCAACCTTCATACAACTATGATGGTTTCAAAATTCTATGAAACTCTGCAAAATTGAAAATAGCACTGTAACGTACTATTCCTTAAATTCTTACTATTATGTTTTATATCTCTTACAAGGGTATTTTGATAGTTTATATTCTAAGATAGGCAATCTGATGAGGAAATTGGTCTGATTCAGGTTTTCATCCATTACTAGTTATCATACACGTTCTGAATAAAAAAGTCTGGAAGTAGTCGGAACAAAGGACGTTTCTTCTTTTACATTTTATTGATAAACAAACTGAACAAATAATTTAGAAACCAAAGAAAATAATTTAGATTTTGTTGTTGCTTCCCTTACTCACTTATCTGAAAAATTCTAGTATTGTGTCTACGCAATCTGACCACTATTAGAAAATTTTTCTTTGACTTCTTACCACGGGTTCTCCATCTATCTGTACTTCGTCTGCTGCTAAGTCCATCATGTCTAGAGCCAATCGTGCTATACATCTTGCATGAGAACGACAAGGTTCTGGCAATCCACTTACTGCCATATACTTGTCTCCGACAGTTTCCACCTGCAAACGTCATCAAATTTACTATAGGTTTAGAGAAGTTAAGAGTTGAAAAAATAATAGAATTTTTTTTATAGGTATGATTACTGGTGCTTATTACATGAACACTTTGCTGCCTCATAGAGGCATGTTTCATTATTTTTATTTCAGTAATTTAATATTTGATGTTTTTAATAAAATTAATACAGAACACTTTATAGATAAGTTTATGTATTTAATTATTTACTATAATTATTGATAGTGGTAAAATGTATTTCGAAAATATTTTATTTAATATCTTATTATTATTTTAAAAAAATGACTTGCGTTACTATCATAACAAATTCATTACTTTTAATGAATTAAAAAAAATCTATTTGTAAATTATGAAGAGATGTTGCATTTCAAGTGTTTTACGCCTGGGAATGACGAATACAAAAATTTGAGAATCAGGAAAAATAATGATATGTTTTTCAATACCTGCATTAAGAAGTATGCTTTTTCACGCTTGTAGAGCGAACGCGAAATGGCTGATTTTGGAGCTCCGGGAATAAACGTAGAATGGCGCATGCGCAGATCGCGATTTTACGCATTTATTCCCTAGGTGAAACATAGCAGGAAATAAAAGAGCTGCGTCAAGAATAAAACTCGCGTGTTTGACGGTTTATTCCTCAATTTGGCAGTATGGCGAAGCGTGGTGGCAGAAGCCTACCGCCTTCACACCTAACCTTAAAATCTAAGAATAACATATTTTCTTGCATGTACTTATTGCGATTCACTCTACAGACTCGAAAAAAATCGTACTTTTTAATTACAGATATTGGAAAAAGTGTCGTGTGCAACACGGGAGCAAACTGATTTTGACGAGCGTTTCCTAGTTCTCAAGCGACACATCCAGACTCTTATTCAATACCAATTTTTGGTTTGCGTGCAACTTTATAGTAGTGTACCGTTACCCTCATCAGGCATACAGATGATAAGAAAAAGACTTTTTTGTCGAGTCACAAAAAAGACCTTGGTTGAAGATCATGTATCAAAAATGTTGTTTGGAAAATTATTACTTAAAATGTTCAGTATTGGAGATTATGTAAATTATTTTAGAGGTTAGGATTTTTCATTCAGTTATTTTGGATTCAATTTTGATGTATCTATTGCAATGAATGTTGTATATTCAAAAGTATTTTCATAAATTTAGTAAAATTGGTGATGAAACAATTTTTAAAACGGTAGAAGGTAATCTTAAAATATTTCTGTAATTGAAAGCGCAAGATGGTAAGCCAGCGCCTTCAGCGAGTTCTCCAACATTCTACAATAGCACTCTTCGATAATTGCATAAAAAATCCCACCTCAAAAATAATGTACATATTTTCCAACACTGAACATTTTAAACAATAATTTTTTAAACAAGATTTTTGAAACATGATTTTCGACAAGGGTTTTTTTTGTAACTCGACAGATAAGTTTTTTTCTTATAATCTGTGCGCCTGATGAGGGTAATGGTACGTTACTGAAACGTTGAAAGCGAACAAAACATTTTTATTCAATAAAAGAATTGACGTATCGCTTGAGAACTGGAAAAATATAATTATTTTTCCTAATTCTCAAATTTTTGTATAAAATCTATCTATATGTATTGTAACTGCAGATGTTCATAGAAGAATATACAAAAAATTTTAATAGATCAGTTACTCTTCTTGTCCAAATTAATACACTTCTTACTTCCGATATTGCTATACATATGTTTAAAATAAACGTAAAAAGGAAGTTTTTGAGATTTTTGATACCGAAAAAGGGATTGACTTGAATATTTATTTGTATAATAACTTTTTCAGTATTACAATTTTTACCATTAAAATCGATTTAGAAGGCAGTATTCCTATTACTTTCAATTAGAAATGGTCATTGCAATATTTCCAATTTATTTCAATTGAGACCTTGTACTACGTGTACATAAAATAAAAAGATTTCAAGACCTTCCTCTCGGGTAAATGTTTATCCACAAGACGAAATTTTTTGTTTGAAATACACTATCCAATAGGACAAAACGTCTCACAGTTTGACTAAGATCAGAAAACATAGATTTTTTTTAGTGGGTTACTTGAGAGATAATGCCCCGTTTTTGAATTTTGTAAGTATTTTTAATTTTTTTACTGAATTTCACTGGTCATTGCGCAATTATTATTCATTCTTTAAAACATAAAATAAAAATGTCAAATGAATATCAAACACATGAAGAATATAAAAGAATTTCATTAACATCAAAATGTAATAATGAATGTTCACACTATTTTAAATTTGAGTGTATATATTTTACCTTATAGACATTTGGATTCTTTTTGGGGTTCGTGAGAACGTCAAAGGCTATATAAAGTCGATTGAGCATATCGACAATCTTCATGGCTCCACTGGAATCCGTGTGGGCAGCGCAATAGGCGGCGAATCCAACAATACCGGAAAATAATAGCGTCACACACTCGTACTTTCTGGCGGGTACTGGTCTAGAATGCCTCAACTCGCTGGCCACAGAAATGGGCAGCACTGAGTATAGCAACCTACCCATTAAAGATCGACGTCTTGAGTTTCCACATATATGCATATACTATCTCTCTACAATACAAAAAAAGTGCGACGTCGCTGCCGCTGTTTCAGGAATGTTTCCCATAAGCCCTGCAACTCTCCTTACAACCCCTGTCACCCTCTTAACACGCTTTGTCTTTTACGCACAGCCACCCTTCTTAAAACCCCTGTCCCTTAATTTATACAGTTCTCCTCACACTGTTTGCCCCGTACACAATGCATCACCAATGTACCACCTACCCCTTAACCCCTGCAAACTACTAACCCTTTTTCTTCTATACACTGGGACCCTCCTTACATCCCCTGCCCCTAAACCTCTGCTACTTTCCTTACACTCTTTTCCTGTTATACACTGCAACTTTGCTGACATTCTTTGACCCTTGCACATTAAAACCCTTCTTAAAACTGCTAATTCTTAACTCCTGCAACTCCATAATTTATTACAAAAAAAGGGTTGAGAAAGAAAGTGATGGGGAATTTGTCATATTTAGCTTTTTAAAAGTAAGTGTATTATTTCATATAATATTACTAAATTAAAAATTAAATGATTTTACATTTGAAGTTAAAAATTGAAAATGTATGAGGGTATGCGAACACTCTGGTCCTGGCCTAGGTTAAAGTAATAAAACCTTGAACTTCAGCAAACAAGTTTAATATGAATCCCATTTACATATTTCATCAAAATGTAGATAATTTTAAATTGGAATTCAGAAATAAATAACAATCAAAATTTATGATTTACTCATGAAAATCTGATGACGTATTAAGAGGATTTGTTTCAAAATCAGATGCGCATTGACAGGAAGATATGTATTTTTTAATTTATTGATTATTTATGCTAAAAGTTGTGTTTTCTGATATATTTCAAAAAGGTAAAGGCACGAAAAAAAGTTTGATTTAAGGAAGAATAAATTACTTAAAGAAAAAAACGAATTATGAAAATTTTCATCTCTGATGACGTATGCATTTTCAATAGTTACCTGTCTGTCTTCTGCTTTTCGCCATCGAGTTCGCGATAGGTTTGTTGTAACTTGTCCGTCAGCAGTTCCAAGTTTCTGGTGAGTTTATAATCAGCTTCAAACTGCTCGGACATTAAAACTAAATCCCTAGTGGCGTCGTGAAGTGGCACGTCACTGAGATACAGGCCACGCCTATAAATTTATAGAATTATTTTACTTTTAATAGCTCAGTTTCATACGAAAGGAATACACTTATATCCTAAAGTTGATAAAAATCAGGATATTGAAAAAAAAATATTGCAAAAGAATTATTTTATATCGAAAAGATTAAAAGTAAGTAGGAGTATGTTGGCAAATGAATACTGAAACTAGCTGTGAACTAGATTTTGGTTGCTTACACTTTCTATTTACAATTTTATTATGCTCATTTGAAGAGCACTTTTCTTCCTCATTATTACGTGTATTAATTAGCAAATATATTTTCTTCTCCTAAATTCATTTCGAACCAAAGAATATTTTCTGTTTTGCATCAATTTCAAATTACGTAAATAAAAAATGTTCTACTACATGAAACCGATTTTTGAAATATTATAAATGACCATAACTTCCTTAGACTTCAATGAAATATATGCTTATTATAACTGAATAGAGTCATATCAAATCAGTGGGTTTCTTCTATCTTCGCATCAACTTTAAATTATGTGAATAAGAAAATTTGTACTATAAAAGTCGATTTTTGAAATAATATAAATGAACATAACTTCAATACTATTTAATAAATAAGGTGATCGATTCGTTTCAAATAAAGAAATCTTTCATGTTCTTGCATTAACATCAGCAGTTATCACAGGCTTTAGTAAGCCACAGAGCGGTGACTGATCGCCAGGGTCTGGAACCACTGTTACACCGTGAAAGCAGTGGCAACGTCCGATCATTGTCAGACTTGCCTATTTCCTTGTACAGACGATAAAGAGCAGGCCGGAAGATGGAGTCATAATTTATTTTAACTAAAGGATGTCGGTATAACAGAGTCGGAATTTGCCGTTATAATTATAGTGATGTATTTTCATTATTCTTATTTCTTCAACAAATATGGAAAGAGGGAAAGAAAAAAATATATGTTTGGCGGATGATGATGTTTAAGAGAAGAACATTATTGACGGTCGACAATATTCACCGAAGTCTTATTTCTTTCCATGCACATTTCTTTAATAAAGGAGTTCACTGTGGTCTTGGGATTACGGAGTCGAAATTACAGGAATTATGACTACCTACTTGATTATTCATCTCTCTGAAAAAGTGAGGCAAAAAGAAACGAGAAAAAAATATCGTTCGCAAATGATAAGATTCTAAAGAATATAACCGGCGAGCAACAATATAGGCTTACAAATAAAAACCTACGTATATGGAATCCTGTATCATTTTTGCAAATATCCACCTCAAAAGTTGACGCTTTCATGCTTCTAAATGGTGCCTAAAGGACCTTATTTGAGCAGACTATGTGTGAAACAATTTTCGCGCATGCGCAATTCGAAGATGGCTTACTTCAGGCACTGGTGAAAATGCTGCGCAGGCGCACTTCAGAGATGAGGCATTTTAGACATTAGCACAGGTAACTTTAAACCACAAAGGAATAGTAAGGAGTAGTATCCCTGTAAGTGGGGAGTGGTACGAGCAACGTCCAAGAATTCGTTAATGCTTGCCACGAATGAAAACTTCGGAGCAAGATCGTGTACTTGCGCACTGGCGGTTGCCATGTCAACGATGTCAACACGCGTTAAAAGTTTCAATCTTGTGTTTTGAACATTTCTGTGCTGCCAGTTTGCACATAATAACCTACAATATTTTGTTCACTGAAATTACATTTATCCCTTACGTAATCTATAAATGATTATAATAATGTTATTGTAGTACTTACATTTCCGAGATCCTTTTCGTATTTTTGATGTCATTTTCCTTTTTGTTTTTAGTTCAGGAACGTGATATAAACCCAACCAAATAAAAACACAAACGAACATAACCTATATATGCATCGAGATGTCTAAATATAACATAGGGGAGTGGGTATAACACGTGACTGCGAAAACAGCTCTGCGCATGTGCACGATGTTGCTCTCAAGTTTCCATTCGTGGCAAACATTAACGAATTCTTGGATGTCGCTCGTCCCACCTCTGCTCACCAAACACATAGGGTGATACCACTTCTTACTATTCATTCGTGCTTTGAACACTTGTGTTAGTATCTTCTTGAAATAAATTTAGATTTAACTTGAACAAATCTTTTAATGATTGACATTATGTTTTCAGGGTTTCGTAGCCGTTTTCGCCCGTCGTATAAAAGCGGCATAAGCGCCAAAATTTGGCACAGCAATAGGGCATAAGCGCAAAAAATTTTTTTCCATACATTTTTTTTACATAATTTTCTTTGGAACAAATTTTTCTTTTTAACATTTTATTTAAAAAAATTGTTTTTCAAAAATTTGTTTTCAAAAATTTGTTTTCACAAAATTTGTTAAAAAATTTGAAAATCTTCTTTTTAAGATTCTGATAAGAGCTAAATTAACGTCTTAATAGGCTACGAAACCTTTCTAGTAGGCGTTATATAAAATTATTCTTTATCATTAACTCATTCTAATACAATTTTTTTTCGGACGGGCGTTGCAAAAAATTGCGTGTGATACACGTGAGCATAGATGACTGCTAACTCGTGTGGTTGCATGATTCGCCTGCGGCTCGAAGCACTCGTCTATGTTTTCGCACTCCGGCTTATTCTGCGAAATTTACACTCGCACACAATCACTTATTTTGGGCACTTATATCACAAATAACTATTTTTCTTGCTTCAAAATACGAAAAATCAATTCTACTTCACTATTAAATTCAGTTGTAACAAATCAATATTTGACCCTCAATTCTCATCCAATTTAAAGTTCTTATTTTAATTTAGACGCGATAACTTTCGCAGGAATTTTCTAATTCAAATTCCGTTTTGCACACTGGTTTGTGGTGCAAAAAGACAGGTCAAGTTCGTTAGCCAGTCTTCTATTGCCAATATTTATGGGTTTAGCTATGGAAAATATAACTGAAAAACGTAATGATTCAGCAATCCCACGAAACTACGCAAGATACGGTGAAAAAGAAGAGACCAACATTATATTTCTTTTATAGTTCTACAAACTGTTACTTAACTATTTTGCGATAGGAATAATAGTTTTTGTTTTATACGTAGACAATTCCATAAGAACATTCAAAATTCAAATTTACAGCTAAACAACGCCAAAGACGATGAAATAGAAAAAAGCAAAATTTTTCGTCTCGAATAAAATTACAAAAATTTTGTTTACCTTCTTTCAATAAAACCCATAGTTTGGCCGGAAAATTTGAATGTTCACATTCTTATCATTGAGATGAAATGTCATAGATTCATGTGATTTTGGACCTATCCAGTTATCGTCAATTATCGACGTTTTCAGACCCCTGAGTCAGAAAAAATAGTTTTTACGAATATGTCTGCCTGTTTGTCAGTCTGTCTGTCTGTTGTCTGAGGACGCGATAAATTTCGGAAGAATTTTCCAATTTCCTTCCGCACATTGCTTTGTGGTCCAAAAAGACACGTTCAGTTGTTCATCCAGCCTTCTACTGCTAATGTATATAATTTGAGCCACGGAAAAGCCAACTGAAAAACGATATAATTCAAAACTCCCACGAAACTACGCAAGATACGGTGAAAATACAAGAGACAAACAATTTTTTTTTAAGTTCTACAAAATGTTCCTCAACTATTTTGATATAGGAATAATAGTTTTTGTTTTAAACGCAGAAAATTCCATAAGAAAATCAAAAATTCAAATTTACAGCTAAACAACGCTCAAGACGATGAAATAGGTAACAGCAAAATTTCTCATCTCGAAGAAACCTACAAGATTGCGTCCAATCATTTTTCAATAGCACTTATAGTTTGGCGGCAAAATTTGAATTTTTACATTTTCATCAGAAAAAAATAGTATTCACGAACATGCCTATCTGTCGGTCTGTCTGCCTGTTGTCTGATCATATAAATAATATGAATAATAGAATATAAATTTATGTGAACTATACATTTTTCAGGGTAACTGAAAATAAAATATAATGCAAAATGAAAAACAGATATTGGAGAAATCATAATAAATAAAATTTGTACTTTATTTTGCAATATATGAATGAGCAATCTCAGGCTGAGGTACAGAAATAAATGTAATATACATTAGATATATTAGTGTTGAAGACAATGTCGAAAAGTTCACGTTTTGCACCAATTCTACTGTGTGCACAAATGTGGGGGAAATACGAAGACAGAGCGCGACGTACACACCTAATCGAGTGCGAAGCGCGAGATAAATATATTATCCAGAGCGAAGTGCGAGACAAATATATTATCCAGCGCGAAGCGCGAGAACCAACAGTCGCGAACCCTAGTCACGCTCAAACTTGCGAGTAAAGAAAGCCGCGCCCGCAGCGCGCGATGAGAATATGCCCACGCAGCGGGCGGGTTTTTCACCATAACTTCCTCTATCGCGCCTCGGTCTGATGAGTCAAACGCAGCCTTCACGTCCACGAACATTGCTATCATTGCCCCCCCCCCAACCCTTTTCTAAACGCTGTCTGATTCGGTGGCACTATCTTTTTCCCCTTAACTTCTTTCTTTAACCACCCCGATAAAACAGTCACATATACTTAATACAGTATTGGCATAAGTGTCACTCCTCTACAATCTTTAACCTCCTCCTCTGTGCTTTTCTCTACTATGGGTATCACTACTCCTTTCTTTCATAACTCTGGCCACTCATCTCCTCTCCATACTCTATTGCAGATTATCCATGACGATTCCTTCAATTCTGTCACCCATATTAACAGGCTTCATTTGGAATCGCATCTACAACAAGTGTCTTTCTATCTTTCATTATCCCTAATACCTTGACTATTTCCTTCATTGTAATGTCCTCAACCTCATGCATTTCCCTACTATATTTTCCTTCTTTTCTAACTTTCCACTCTACTGCCCCTAGTAATTCCCTAAAATATTCTTCCATTCTGCCCCCCCCCTCTCATTTCCACACTATATTGCACATTATTCATGCCCATTCCTTCAATTATGTCTCCTCATATATCCAGACTTCATCTGGAATCTCATCTATACCAGATGCCTTTCCATGTTTCATTTTCCCCAATACCTTGACTATTTCCTTCCTCTTAATGCCTTCCTCCTCATCTGTTTTCCTAGTATATTTTCTTCCTTTCCTAAATTTCCTCTTCACCCCTTCTAGTAATTCCATAAAAATTTTTTTTCATTCCACCATCTTAATATCCTGGTTTACTCTTTTCCTTATTCTTCTCTTTCTATTTACCACCTTGCAAACCTCTTCTGCCGTTCTAGCGTTCTCGGCCTCTTTTTTAAACCTTTTATTTCCCTCCTCTTTTTTGATCACATAACTCAGTATACTCCTTGCTTTTTTCTCCCATATTTTTCTCCATAACTTGTCCTTTTCTTGCATTTTCTTAATTCCCCTCTCACTTTCTTATTCTTCTATTTACATTCCTCATCCCAGTCTCTTCTATCCCCTTCTTCACTAACTTCTCTTTTACTTGTGCACTCTAATACTCTTCTTATTTCTCCTATCATTATTTCCATCTCCTTTTTTACATTTCCTTCTCCCATCTTGATATTCCTGACCTATATATTCTGAATCTATATAATTTCTCACCTCTAGTTTCTTGATCTTCTCTCTTACCTCGTCGTCCCCTACCGCGTAATCAATTATCGTTGCCCTCTTTCCTCCTGAACGTGTATATTCACCTTCCTCATCCCCCTCTATATTTCCGTTTAGGGTGAACTATTCCATTTTCTGTAGGCTCTTCAACAATTTCTTTGCCTTCCCATTTAGTATGTTGTCTTTGGATTTTCTCTCTGCTCTTTACCCCATTTCCTACCTCATCTATCTTCTGTTCTCGCATTGAAATCTCTAGCCTTATCTCTTGTTTATTTTCTTCCATTAATTCTCTCATCTCCTCTGATATCTTTTGCATATCACTGTTCACATAACCCCCATTATCTTCCACCTCTCTTCTCACATACTTATCTCTTCCACTATAAATCCTTCTTTTTCCTCTTTTATCTCTTTTTTAACCTTCTCTGTTATACATTCGTTCCTTACTCCCTTCACTCTTTCTCCCATTGCTCTGCCTCTTGAATTATTCCTCTTTGCATTTTGAAGCTGCCATCTGTAACCTCTTAGTAATCTTCCCCTCACTCTTTGCCATCCGTTTTCTTCCAGTCATGTCTCCATCATTACTACTACGGTTCATTGTGTCAAATTGTTCATACACGCCCTATCATTTCTTTCCAAGCCTGCTATATTCCAGTAGCATATCCTCCAATATTCCCCGCTTTCGTTTCTCGTCTCTTTTTGTTTCCTACTATTTCTTATTTCTATATCTCCCGTTCTTTCTCTCCTAGTTTCCCGACACCTCATTTTTTACAAACTCTTATCTCTACTCGTCCCAATCCCACCATACACCTTCTACCTGTATTCTCCCATACTGAAACCATGTTCTTCTTCCCTTTTTTCTTTCAACTTCCGCTATTTTTCTTAACCTATAGATTTCTGTTAGATTTCTATAGATTTCTGTTTTTCTCAAGTCGCAGAACTGACGAGCGAACTCTAAGGGTTGACCAAAGGGGAAAATGCAAGGGCTTTTAAGGACGCGCATTGGTTACATGTGTAATAGTGGAGGTGGCAGGACAAGAGTAGTAAGAAGTTTATTATTTTTAAAGAAAGTCGCTGAAGGTAAATTGCCCATCCCAAGGTCTAGGGCGCTAATGGCTTCGTAAAGCTGCATAGAATTTGAAATTTTGAAATAGTTTGGTACAAACAAGACAATAAATTTTATATTTGAGACGTGAGTTTTGACAAAGTACCCAGCTTAGGACGGTTTGCAGTACAATTCTGCTTTTAAGATTGCAGGTTTACTTCTATTAACAAGTGTTCGGAGATTTGGAAGAAATAGAAAGTTGGAAGAATTTCCAAGTGACAACAAAACATCCTAAATTTGCAAAATAAGAAATTGTTACAACGTAACATCTTGCCCCTTTTGAACGATTAAGTTCAAACAAAATGACATAAAAAATACTTAAAATATAATAAGAAATTGAAGAGCTCGATCTGGAAATAATATACAGAGTTTTTTTTTCAGTAATCAATATCAAATAGTAACAACAAATAGGTACTGATTCGAGGTAAAGACTGTCTACATTTGAGCGTAGGAAATAACAAAATTTTATATAATTCGAAAAATCTACCTTATCAGTTGTTTTTCCCTGAATTTCTAAATCTTAATTTACAGTGAAGCTAGAGATAAATATGGAACACACATATCATAAATTTTTGACTGAAAGAGAAGAAAGCAGGGCACACATAATTGTTAACCTATTCTAAATGAATTTAGAACATGTCATAAATTGGAAGTACAGATGTTACCCGAATGATTTCATCCCTTCCAGGGAAGACCTCGGTGATGCGGCCCATTTTCCAGCACATGGGTGGAATGTTGTCTGGCTGGAATCAGGCAACAGACCCTCGGGGCCCATTTTATGGATCCAGAGGAAATTACAACACGATCAGTAGCCGACGTACTAGGCTTCGCCAAGAGGTCTCGGGTCGGCTGCTGAGAGCAAATAAGTAAGGGTGTGACACAATAGGCTGTATAGCTTGAGCGCCAGAGGAGCTTTTCATGGGCTCCTCGCCCGTCCTAAAACTGACTAACTAAGTCATTGGTAAGAATGAAAAATGCGCTCGAACAAAATGGCGAAATAACCACCATCAGAGGAACTATATTATATAGAGAAAATAAAATTATCTCACAGCAAGAAAGTCAAAACATTCTGGTAAAAATAGAGCCAAAATCAATTAATGGAAATCAAAGAACCCTTACAAATACGGAAGCGTCAGCTGAGTCGTCAAATAGAACAGGGGGCACCTTGAAGAACTTCTTATCGATTGCAAATACGGTGAAGAACAATGAACAGCTTGGTCGAATGTTAGAGGGTTTGTAAATAATGTCGATATTGCACCATTTACAATAGGATCGGATATTCTTAGTTTTATCGAAACATGGGTTACATGTCCTCTTACTTTGATGTCCGCTGGTTCTTATCTTCCGGAATATAATTTGGTGTACTCATACGCAACGACGGAGTACCCGAGGGGAAGAGCGAAAGGGGTAATTATCTTAGCTTATAATAAAAATTGATTTGAACACGAACTTTTGAAGTCATCGACGGAATTAATAATGCTTAGTATCTTTTCTAATCTAACTGAATTCATAATCATAAAAATATACAGTTTTTCATAATCCAACCTTGATACTCCCCTCGATGGCTTCCATCTTGCTGTAAAGTATGCTGAATTCAGACATCCCAACTTGCCGATAGTAGTAGGAGGAGATTTTAATTCGAGAATAGGAAACCTGGACTCTTCAGATAGAGAATCGTTGGCAGAGGGGAACTTGGCGTATCCGGACAGACTTCCTCTAGATCAGGAAATTAATAAGCGAGGAAATGATCTCTTAGATAATTAAGAGAGCAATGGGCTTGTGATTGCAAACGGTAGATATAGTGGGATAGACCTGGATGTTTCACATGTTACAATAGTTCAGACCATCCAAGCGTCATTCATCTAATTTCATGCGTCCTGATGCACATTAACATAGTAAAGGATATTAAGGTACTTAATATTGTCACAGCTTCGGACCATATGCCAGTGGTATTGGAAACATTTTTGTACCAGGTCTGGGCTAACGACGAAACAGCAGTGGGGGTCCTTGGTCCTCTGAGACGGAAAGAGGAAGATGGGTTGCAGTTTAAACAAAATATTGAACTCAATTTTTTCAATCAGCAGACTATTAATGTTATAGATGAAATAAATAACAATACAACTGAAACCATCTTGGAAGAGGCTCAGGGACTTGGCATGCTAAAGAAAAGGCCCAACGCAGATAGTACTTTAAAATATAATAAGCCATGGTATAACAGGGAATGTATTAAAGCTAAGCGTGGAGTAAGGAGGCTCTTGAGGAAATGTGCTAAAAAGTAGTTTACGAATCAGAATTTGGTTAAAAATTTTGTAGAACAGAAAAATGAATATCAAAAATTACTAAAAACTAAACAAAAAGCATATGTGAAATCTATAGTAGAGACAATTAACGCATGCCGAGACAGTAGAACTTCTTGGCCAATTATAAATAAGTGTAGATAAAAAAGCCAATGATTAATGTTATAACAGCAAGTGAATGGTTTGATTTCTATAGGAGCCTCTACAAACCACGTGACTGCTTGGTAAAAATAAAAGATCGTTTTAATAGAGTGATAGATGAAGAGATGGTGCCTTCTTCCTGGACGTACATGGACACAATAATTTTGTATAAAAAGGGTGATTTAAAGGCTCCACTGAACTGTAGACCCATCTCGCTCCTCAATTCAATCACTAAAATTTTTACACAAATTCTATACAGAAGATTGCCTAATTGGATTGACACAACGTGGGTTCGTTATGAATTTCAATATAGATTAAGAAGGGGGAGGGGATGTATGGACAATATTTTCATTTTAAATGATATCGCTCAAATACACCTTCGTCGTCCAGGTGAAAGGTATATACGTTCATTATCGATTTCGTTAGGACCTTTCCATCAGTAAATCACTTTCTACTGTGGAAAAAATTGTTTCATATTGGAATTAGCTTCAGGTTCATTAGAATTTGTAAAGATCTTTACGATAGAGCGATGTTATAGTCCGTACGCCTGATGGTTTGACAGAGGCAATCGATATAACAGAGGGGGTTTTGCAAGGTGAGATTCTCAGTCCGATATTCTTCGCATTATACTTAAACGACATAGAAGAGTTCTTTTACGAAAGGGGTGCACGTGGGATACCTATCGATTATAACCACGAAATTATAACTATTGCCTATGCAGACTATCTGGTTATGTTTGCTGATTCACCAATAGATATGCGTAGAAAAATAAACCTTCTGGTGGAATACCGTAATATTGATATGCTACAAATTAACTTAACAGAATAGCAAAAGCGTCGGTTGATACGATAGTCGTGGTGTCGACGTCAAATAGCTGGTACACAAAAGAAACGCTTTTCTAGTCGTTGGCAGTGAGTGTGCTTTCTTATTGCATTTAAATCTGAGGCTTGAGGTACTTGAATGATATTGACAAAATACAGATGACATATTATAGGAGAATTCTTGACTTGCCAAAGTACTGTCCCAATTACGCGATGCGAAACGAAACAGAGGTGTCTCCATTGTCAAGTGAAATGTTAAGCAGGGTTTTTAACTGATTGAAGAAAATAAATAATATGGAAGAAACTAGACTACCTAGAATGTGTTTCAATAGATTAGTTGACCTCGCAATCAGGCATCAAAGCCCGAGCAAATATAATTGCGTTCTACAGATTGTAAAAAATTTTTGAGAAGCAAGATATAATCCTAACCTGGATGACTTTAATAATTTGACGAATCTGATTGCGAGAAAATCGAATCTATTGAACATTTATAAAGATAGCATAATGCATAAAGATAATGCAAGGGTGCAAGAGTCAAGCAGTTTATAAATTTTTTCTCAAGCTGGAGTGTTTAGTGTAAATAATTTAAATTATCTTCAGAAAAATATTCTATCAGATATGACTAATGTAATTGCACAGTGCCGCCTGATGACCATTAAAATGCCTAGAATACGAGTTTATGACCAGAGAATTAGAATAAATCCCGACGAAAACTATACTTTTTGTTTCCAACCTAAGCGGGAAACTTCGTTTCATGTCTTGGTCGAATGTCCAATGTATAATGAAGCTAGGGCCTCATTAATTGATAAGACAAACCAAGGAAGATTATAGATACAGATTTTATCTAAACATCTTAGCAATCCGCACTCTAATAGGTGGTGAATAATAGGTGTAATAACTTTTCTTTATATGTAAATCACTCTAGCGTACTTAGGTTTATTATATATTGGTTAAGTAAATTTATTACTGTAGGCACGACTCTCATTTGTACACCCAATGGCCTAAATCAAATTAATGAATACAATACAATACAATACAAATTGAGAAGTTTAGAATTTAACAATTTGTCGTAGAAGCTGTCAAATTAAACGTTTTGAATGCGAACTTTCAAAGTAAACAATTTTAGAATCATATATTCACAACATTACAGTTTCAAATTCAAAACTCAATATTTTAGTATAAAAGTCTACCATTATATGTATATATTTTGTTGACAATTTATCTTTTTTTGTGGAAGATTAATCTTCTTGTCTGAAAAATCAGCTTTTTTGTTAAAAATACAACTCTTTGGTTGAATGTGGAATTCTTTTCTTGAAGATCAATTTTTTTGATTATTTTAGTTGAAAATTCAACTATTTTACTATACAAATTAATTTTTTTTCTCTTTGATAATTTTCTGCACTGAAAATATAACTATTCAATTTTTGGTTGAATGTTGATATTTCAAATTAGGAATTCTTTTATTGTTGTTGGGTTGGAAATTCAACTTTATTCTGAAAAATACGTCTTTTTGCTTGAAAATTCAACTGTTTGGTTGAAAATGCTCTTTAAAAGGAAATAATCAATTATTTATAAAAATCTGTAGCAATAATAACATTGAATGATGCAAGAAGGACTGAAATGGCAAAAGCCTATTTTACGGAATGCTGCTTGGCTGAATATGACTGATGGGAAAAGGAAGCTCTGCGGCAGCTTAAATCTTATGCAGAATCGAAAGAGGGATCCCATTATTAGAAATGCAGAAGTCGATTGTCACGCGATGACATATTACCGCCATTTGTGGTGCTAATTACAGCGTTATACCAAGATTTCATTAGTCCGCCCGGATATATTGCAGACGGGTTATTAATTTCAATTAACCCCGTGAACATGCAGCTTTTCCCAAAACGCGATAAAATCCCAACATCAAATAACCAATTTTTCACGCTCAATATTAATTTTTTCCCCAGATCGTATATAAAACCAAATTCTACATATATCATCTTATCAATTTTTAAAAAGAAAATGAAGTAATGAAAAAAGCACTCAAACAGCTTTCAGGTGTGATATTTCTACAATTTTAGGCTTGGGGCTAAGCGCGCACATTTGGGTTTCTCAAAAAAAAAAAAAAAAATTCCATTGAAACATTTAATCCTTCTCTCAAATTTGTATTTTGAGGACTTGCGAGGCGGGCGGAGAATAGAGAGCTTTTTTATTTATTTTTTTTGTCAAAAGGCGCACTTCTTTAACTTTTTTGGCCCTAGGGCCCAAACGGCAAGGTTCCATCCGCGCTTAGCCCCGGCATCCCCTATAGTGAATATATTGATAATTTGAAGAAAAAAATCCTAATTACTATTATGCCGTCCTGAAAAAAAACGATACAATTATGAAAATATTGAAGAATTTATATATATGCATCTTTGAAATTAAACAATTTTAAACCGAAAAATGTTAAAATTGATGAATTTTCAGTTGTGAATTTTTATATCTGTCGAACTTCAGATTGTAAATCTTCAAAATTCGAGAGTTTTTAGTTTTGAAAATCAGAAATTACAAACTATATATGTTTCAAGCTCTACAATTAAAATTTCTGTAAGTTTTATGATTTTTTTTATTGGGAATTTTTTTAATTTAGGAGATTTATAATTAAAAACATTACTTTCTATTTCCAAAATCATCACAATTTAATTTTTATATAATCATCTTTAGAATTGAAAATTTTTCAATTGTCTCTTCAAGATTGTAGAACTTTGAATTTTAAATCTTAAAAATTAAAATCTTCAATTTTGACAATTGACGTTTGAAATTTTTAAAAGTTTTATCATTGACAATAGAAAGATCTTTAATTCTAATACGTTATATCCGAAGTGTCTAAAATGTGGAAGATTTATAACTGAAAAGTTGACTTTTGATTTGGAAAATCATCCAAATATAGGAATTTATAATTATATATATTTAAAATTCAAGAGTTTTCAATTATCAATCTTTGAGATTACAGAATTTTAAATTGCAGATCGTGACAATTGAACTATTTAAAAAAAAGCTCCCGAATTATATATGAACCTTATAATTATAATTATTTGAAAATAAATAATTTGTAATTCTGAATTTTTAAAATTAAAAAATTCTCCATTGGAACTCTTCAAAATTGCAGAACTTTTAATTGAAAATCTTTAAAATTGTAGACTGTTTTATTTTCACAATTTACAATTAAAGATTCTGGAATTTTGGTGATCAGCATGAAAAATTTCTTCAAGTTGGAAGATTTAGAATTGACAACTTGACTTTTGATCTTGAAAGTCATCCAAATTCAATTATTTTTATCGATACATCTGTAAAATTAAATAGAGTTCATTGAAAAAATTCACTATTTTTACTTACTTATCTAAAAATTATTCAATTTCGAACCTTTTTAAATTATTCTATTTTCGGAATTTTTATCTGAAATCATTCAGTTTCGAAATTCTTAAATGCAAAACAAAATTTTTCGAATTTGAACGCTTTAAATGAGAACTGATATTATTTTAATTCCTTTTTAATCAATTTGTCCAATTTTCAAAATTCTAGTCTGAAATTTTCAAATTTTGAATGCTTATAATTAATTTTGTTCTTAATTTTGAACACTTTCTGTTTCAAATTATTTAATTTTAAACGTTTTCATTCAAAAATGATACGAGTTTAATTCCTTTTTAATTAATTGAAAATATTGTACTTTTTTCAAAATTTTATCGGATCTAAAATTGATTGATTTGGAACTTTTTCAATTTAAAGTCGTTCAATATATATATATTTTTTTATTTAATTCAAACGCTTTCAATTCGAAATTATTGCTCTAAAAAATCTGAAACATTTTCATTTTTAAATATTTCAATATATTTTGTTTAAATTTAATACGCTTTGAATTCATAATTATTGTTACAAAGATGTTATAACTTTATATTTAAATTTGTTTTTAGTAATGGATTTTGAAATTGTTTATATTTGTAATGTTAGGACTGAAATATCTAGCAATGTGGACACGCTTCGCGCGCGTGTATTCACTGCTAGTTATTGCAAACATTTGTGAATACGCTATGAATAATTAAATTATTACTGTTTGATTTGTACCGCTTGCAGCAAAAAATAGTTTTTAAACAAATTTCAATATTTATTTTTTAATTTCGAACGCTCTCAATTCGAAATTAATAATTATTGCTTTGATAAACGTCATAACTTAACATTTAAAATTAATAAATAATGGATTTCAAATTGTTTACATTTTTAATGATAGGAAAAAAAATTGGAAGCCGTAAACGCGCTCTTGCTTTTCCTGCTGGTATACTTTATTTTTTAAGTAGCAAAACATTTTTCTCTTTTTAATTTTTTGTGGCCCAAATATTATTTATGACTAGAATGAAATAAACCTTTTTTCAAGATGTTTCAAGCTTCAGAAAAAAATAAAAAATATTGAGATGTATCCAAAATACACTACTTAAAGGCAAGTAAAAAGGAAATAAATAAAATTTATGACCCGATTTAAAATTTAAGGGGCGTCGTGGCTTTTCTCAGACAAATAAAACGACTCAGGATCAGAAAAACGTTTACGAAAGGTGGTGAGGTAATCGTGATGGAGGGCTGACTCTGGGAGATTTTATACCGCAGAGAAAACCCTTTTCTTCCTAACGAGCTCAAACCTCACTCAAATCAGAGTAGCGCCAATCGAATGGACGTTCGGAAAATCTTTTTGTGACATGTCCTGAATGAACGGAGCCTACTTTCAAAGAAACATCTAAGAAATAGTTTTAAAGGAATTAATTTTGTTTCAGTGAGTTATTTTTGGATAAAAACAGAAGTCTGTAACAAAATAGTTGAATGTTCAACAATATAATTATATTTTTAACCAAACAGTTGAATTTTCGAGACCAAATTCGAGATGAGATTCGAGACGAGATTCGAGATTCGAGTCGAGATTCGAGAAGAGGGTCGAGACAAGATTCGAGACGAGGCTAAATGCATGATTCGAGACGAGGCTAAAGGCATGATTCGAGACTAGGCTCAAGGCATGATTCGAGACGAGATTTGACACGAGATTAGACGAGTAGCGAAGGAGGGGAGAAAGGGGAGAAGGTCAGGAGAAAGGAGTTAGGAGGGGAGGATTAAAATGACCTAACAGGCTACGAAACCTTTTTTTATAGGAGCACTTCACCTGCTTTGACTAATTGGTAACCAAGTAGTTAAATTCTCAAACATAAAAGTGCATTCACAATGAAAAATATAATAATTAGTATTTTAAATAAAAAAGATATTACATCCAAATCAAGAATAATGAAATATTAATTTTCAACCCAGAAGGATGAATTTTTCACCATCAAGAATAGATTTTCAATCCAAAAGTAAGAATTTTGAAAAAACAGTTAAATTTTCGATAAGTAAGGGCGCCTTCATTGTTGTAAGTACAACAATGAAGATAAAAAAACACTGAATTAACTGGGAGAATTGAACGATAGATGAAACTAATATTATTATAGTTTTAGTGAATTGAATTTTAGGCCAAAACAGAAGTCTGTAACAAAATAATTGAATTTTCAACCAAATTATTGAATTTAAAAAAAAGTTGAGCATTCGAAACAAGATTCGAGAAGAGGCTCGAGAGATGCTTCGAGACGAGGCTCAAGACAAGATTCGAGAAGAGGTTCGAGACATGATTCGAGACGAGGCTCAATACATGGTTCGAGACGGGATTTGAGAAGAGATTAAATGAGTGGCAAAGGAGGGGAGAAGGGGGAGAAGGTCATGAGAAAGGAGTTAGGAGGGGGAAATTTAAACGACCTAACAGGCTAAAAAACTCTTTTTTCGAGGCTAAGGTCACCTACTTTGACTAACTGTTAACCAACTAGTTGAATTCTCAAACATACAATTGCACTCTCAATAAAAAATGTAATAATTAAAAATAAATAATTAAAAAAAGAATGTTCAACAAGAAAGGTAATTTTTATTCAAGAAAGATGAATTTCCAACTGAGAAAAATAAGTTTGAATTGAAAATGGATTAGTTGCATTAACAGATTAAAAAATTAATTAAAAAAAAAAAAAACTATTTTTATAGTAGCTAAATTCAACCAAAAAAGACAAATGGTAGAATGCTTATCGAAAGAGAATAATTTTCAACAACAAAAAAATCAATATCCTAGCCAAAACACGAATTTTCAATGAAAAAAAATTCAAACCCATGAGAGGAATTTGCTACGACAAATACAACAGTTCATATTTCACCAAAAAAAGATTTTAATTTAAAAACAAAAACAGTTAAATTGAACCAAAAACAAATTTTTAGCAAAATATTGAATCCTTCCCAAAAAATTTTCATTTTCAACCAAACAGTTGCGTTCATAACCAAAAGGGATGAATTTTCACCAAGAAAATTAATTTTGTAGCAGAAAAGGAATAGTTACATTTTCAATTCCAAAAAATTAATTCTCAACTAATATAATCAAATTTTCAACAAACTAGCTAGATCTTCAATCAAAGGGGAGAAAATTCGATTACGCTAATGAATTTTAAACACAAAAAAAATGGATTTTCAACAAAGCACTTTAACTTTAAATCGATATATATCAATTAAAAATTAAATTATTATTTAAATTCAATTATATTATTATAAATAATAATGTAATTTTTGATATTTCAATCAAGAAAGATTTCATAATAAATGAAAAAGAGTCAAATTAAATAAAAAAAATACAAATTTTGTACTAGAAAATATCAGTTTTCATTGAAAAATATCAATTTTCAACCAAAACTGGAATAGTGACATCTTCAAGTCAAAAAATTAGTTCTTAACTAATAAAATCAAATTTCCAATCAAACGGATGAATTTTCAACAAAAACAATGAGTCTTCAACAACAGAAAATAAATTTTCAAGAATAGAATGCAACATTCAACAAAATAATTAAAATTTATGGTAGGTTTTTCTGTCTACAAGGTTTTAAAATCAATATTTTAGAAAATTGACCAAACTTGTAATATGCTTAAGTAATAAGATGTGCTTTAAAGATGGGCGTTTGAGCCCAGACTTTGAAGTCTGGACTCAATTCCTGCTGCCGGCCTTTTTGCCCATTTCTTTCATTAAAATTTGTTTATTGCAATTGAAAAATAAATTTATTCACATCCAGCCAGAAAATTCATTTTCAACCATTTTTTTTATATGAAAAAACTGCCTTTTCAATATTTATCACTTTCAAAGCGAATATTTCAAGGATGCGACAGTGCCGCGATATCCTAGAAAATTTTTTATTTCTTATGCAATTTTCTTTTTAAACACATCAGTTATTACTCTAATATCAGTATATAAATATCATAATGATAGAAGGAAATGTTTTTTGTTTATATTCTATTTGTTTATCATTTTATTTTACTATTCGTTCGGAAAACTGAAAAGCTCTGGAATTTGAACTGATCAATAAGGTCGCGTGTAGACTCTAGGCGTCTTCTTTCATTTGGTGACAGGATTGCTTCAATATTCGTTTCCATTGCCTCTCAAATTAAGGTTGAACCGCGAAGCTCTTGAATTCGTTATTGACTTGCTCTCGAAAACTATCGATCGGCAGTAATAGTTTCCGTTGAAAGGGATCAAGTAATTTCTTCGAACGCTAGAATCCGACGTTGGCTAGGAAAGTTCGCTAATGAATTTGTCCTGGCAGCCTGCTAGCGCCTGCGTAAAATATTCGTCTTTTTGATTCGAAAATTCAACTATTGACATAATTTTGAGAACTATTAATCGCCAATAGCAGTTTCCATTCGAAGGGATTAGGTAATTTTTTAAAAAGCTAGAAGCCGATGTTAGCTTGGAAAGTGCGATAATGAATTCCTCCTGGCAGTTTGCTGGCGCCTGCATAAAATATTCGTCTTTTTGAATTGAAAATTCAGCTATCGACATGATTTCGAGAACTATCAATTGACAATAACAGTTTCCGTTGCAAGGGAGTACGTGATTTTTTAAAAAGTCAGAAGCCGATGTTAGCTTGGAAAGTGCGATAATGAATTCCTCCTGGCAGTCTGCTGGCGCACGCGTAAAAAATGCATCTTTTTGACTAGAAAACTCAACAATTTGGAAGAGAATGTAACTAGTTGATAGAAAAATCAATTGTTTTGAACATTTTTTTGTTTAATTAAAAATTTATTTTTTCTATGAAAATTTAGCGATTGCATTTTGGGTTAAAAATTAATCATATTTAGTTTGAACATTTAATCATTTGGTAGAAAATTAATGAAATTTATCGAAAATTCCACTACTAACTTGCTTTCGAGAAATAGCGATCGGGAGTCATAGTTTCCATTGAAAGGGATCAAGTAATTTCTTTGAACGCTAGAATCCGACTTTGGCTGAGAAAGTTCACTAATGAATTCCTCCTGGCAGTCTGTTGGCGCCTGCGTAAAATATTCGTCTTTTTGATTTGAAAATTCAACTATTGACATGATTTCGAGAACTATTAATTGCCAATAACAGTGTCTATTAAAAGAGATTAGGTAATTTTTTAAAAAGCTAGAAGCCGATGTTAGCTTAGAAAGTGCGATCATGAATTCCTCCTGGCAGACTGCTGGCGCCCACGTAGATAATTCGTCTCTTTGACTTGAAAATTCAACAATTTCGTAGAAAATTCAACTGCTTGATAGAAATATCAACTGTTTTGAACATTTTTTCATTCAATTAAAAATTTATTTTTTTCATGCAAATTTAACGATTACATTTTGGGTTAAAAATTTATCTCATTTAGTTTAAACATTTGACTATTTGGTAGAAAATTTATGAAATTTGTTGAAAATCGAACTACTGACTTGCTTTCGAGAAATGTCGATCGGCAATAACAGTTTCCGTTGAAGGGGATCAAGTAATTTCTTTAAATGCTTGAAGCCGACGGTAGCTTGGAAAGTTCGTTAATGAATTTCTCCTGGCAGTCTGCTGGCGTCCGCGTCGAAAATTCATCTTTTTGACTCGAAAATTGAACAATTTGGTAGAAAATTGAAGTGGTTGCTCGAAAAATCAACTATTTTGTAGAAAATTAGTTTTTTTCTTAAATTAAAAATGTATTTTTGAGTAAAAATTCAATTATTCCATTCTAGGTTGAAAATTGATCCTATTTAGTTTGAAAATTCTAATATTTGGTAAAACGTTGATGAACTTCGTTGACGATTCAACTATTGACTTGCTTTCAAGAACTATATATCGGCAATAACAGTTTTCGTTGAGAGGACTCAAGAAATTTCTTCAAACGCTAGAAGCCGACGCTAGCTTGGAAAGTTCCTTCATGAATTCCTTCTGGCAGTCTGCTGGCGCCCATGTAAAATATTTGTCTTTTTTATTTGAAAATTCAATTATCGACATGATTTCGAAAACTATTATAGGGCAATAACAGTTTCCGTTGGAAGAGATTAGGAAATTTTTTTAGAAGATAGAAGCCGACGTAAGCTTGGAAAGTTCGTTAACGAATTCCTCCTGGCAGTCGCTGACGCCCGCGCAGAAAATTCGTCTTTTTGACTCGAAAATTTAACAATTTGGTAGAAAATTAAAGAAGTTGCTCGAAAAATCAACTATTTTGTAGAAAATTGTTTTTTTTTCTTTAATTACAAATGTATTTTCGAGTGAAAATTCGACAATTCCATTTTAGGTTGAAAATTGATCCTATTTAGTTTAAAAATTCAACTCTTGGGTAGAATATGGATGAACTTTGTTGATAATTCAACTATTGACTAGCTTTCAAGAACTATATATCGGCAATAACAGTTTTCGTTGAAAGGGATCAAGTAATTTCTTTAAACGCTAAAAGTCGACGTCAGCTTGGAAAGTTCGCTAATGAATTCCTCCTGGCAGTCTGCTGGCGCCCGCGCTACTGGCATCGCCAGGAATGTTTACGTCACACCGTGCACTTGAATCTCCCCTTTTTCCTCATCCTTAAGCTTTCCGTGTCTGTCTTCTCTCTCCAGTTTCCAGGGTGTTCCATGGAGAAAGGAAGCTCAACGAAGAACCGTAAACGCCTCTATTTGAAATGCATTGGCCGTTACTGAGACCTTGCTACTGTTTGCCCTGTCAACCGGAGGATAATGGATCGAGGTCGACGAGCAGAGAGAGAATAAGAAAAGGGTTGACTGAGAGACAGTACAGGCTCATGACAGAAAAATAATGTCATATTTTCTTTTATATTGAACCAGATGTTCTGAAAGTTCGTATTTTAACGATTTTTCTATGCTGCCTTACATACGGGGGGGGGAGTACTTGGTCAAAACCATTTCTTACTCAAGATATTTATAATTTTGTGAAATACTAACAAACAAAAGCTTGAACAAATAGGGGGTCATCTACAAATTAAATTTTTTTTATTTGCAAACCGCCCCCCCCCTCCCACTTGTAAGATAAAGTGAGATACCACGCCAATTTCCACTGACGTTTTACAAACTTAGAAAATAAAATGTGATACTTTATTTTCGAAGCAGAATTTTCTGTTTTAAAACCAAATATTAAAAAATTATTCAAAATGTACTCTAATTTTTATTTAAACTATCATTCCCTAGTCTATAAATTATCAACATTCCTACTTATTCATCACAGGCTTTACATTCATGCTTTTTGATTGAAAATTCAACTGTTTTGTTGAAAATTCGTCTTTTTGACTTGAAAATTCAATAATTTGGTTTACATTTTTTTTGCTTTTTTGTTTTCAAAATGCATACATTTCGTAGAAATTCTTTCTTTGTTGGTTGAAACTGCAACTGTTTGAATGAAAATTGATCTGCTTCGGTTGAAAATAAACTATTTTGTTAAAACTTCACATTTTCGGAAGAAAAATTCAACTACTTTGTATAAAATTAGTATATCTGGCTTAAAAAATCAAAAATTTGGTAGAAATTCAACGATTTGGACGCAATTTGAACTACTTTGTTAAAAATGTATTTTTGTTGTTAAGGATTAGCGATTCTTATTAAAAATTCTATTCTTCGGTCGAAAATTGGACAAGTTTATTGATAATTATTATTTTTTTGTGAAAATTAATTTTTTAAGCTGAAAAGTTAACTATTCCATTTTTGGTTGAACAATTGTCTTTTTTTAGTTGAAAATTTAATTATTTGGTAGAAAATTTATATATTTTGTTAAAAATTCATCGTTTTCGGTAAGAAATCAATTTTTTTGTTAAAAATGCAACTTTTGGTTCATTTAACAGATTCTGATTTAAACTACAAGTATTTTTGTTTGAACTATCAACTATTATATTTGTTGTTAAAAATTCAGCTTTTCATGAAAATAATTCAACTTTTTGGTTGAAAGTTGATAAACATTCTTTAAAATCTATTTTTTTTGTTGAAGATTCATAACTTTAGCTGGAAATTCATCTCGTTGATTGAAAATTGAACTACTTTCTTGAATATTCGTTGTTTTTGGTTTCGATTTAATTTTTTAAGCCGAAAATTTAACTATTTGTTTAAAAATTCAACTTCCAGGTTGAAAATTAATTTTTTTGATGAAAAATTTATGCTTTTGAGGTCAATTAATCCTTTTTGATAGAAAATTAATCTTCTTGATCGAAAATTGAACTTTTTGATAGAAAATTGAAATGCTTTCTTGAAAATTCGTTCTTTCGTTTTTAATTAATTTCTTCAACTTAAAATTTTACTATTTGGTTGAATTAACGACAATGTGAATATTCCATTTTTTGTGAAGAATTTGCCTTCTTTAGTTCAAAAATCAACTATTTCGTACAAAATGTATCAAAATTGTTGAAAATTCAACTATTTATTTAAAATTTGATGTATTTTGTTAATCATTCGTCCTTTTTGGTAGAAAAATTAATCTTTTTGGTTGAAAATGCAACTATTTAATTGAAAATTTATGTATTTTGTTCAAAAATTCCTTGTTTTTCTATAAGTAAATTAATCCTTTTGGTTGAAAATTCATATTTTTGGTTGATAATTTGATAATTGGTTGATAATTAAACAACTGTCTTGAACATTTGCTTTTTGGTGTCAAATTAAATTTTTGACTGAAAATTTAACTATTCGATTGAAAATTGACTCTTTTTTTTTTAATTTAAATTTTTGGTAGAAAATTCGTCCTTTTTGTTTCAAAATTTAACAATTTGGTTTCAAATTTATTAAATTTGTTGAAAATTCCTTTCTTTTTAGGAGAAAATTAATCCTTTTGGTTGATCATTTAATAATTGGTTGATAATTAAACAACTGTCTTCAACATTTGCTTTTTGGCTTCAAATTAACTTTTTAACTGAAAATTTAAATATTTTATCGAAAATTGACTCTTTTTTTTTGAAAATTCAAATATTTGGTGGAAAATTCGTCTTTTTCATTTGAAAATTTAACAATTTGGTTTCAAATTTATCAAATTTGTTGAAAATTTCTTTTTTTTAGGAGTATATTAATCCTTTTGGTTGAAAATTCATCTTTTTGGATAATCATTCAATAATTGTTTGATAATTAAACAACGGTCTTCAACATTTGCTTTTTGGTTTCAAATTAACTTTTCAACTATAAATTTAAATATTTTATTGAAAATTGACTCTTAGTTCAACCTAGGAGTTAAATATTCAACCTAAAATGATGAATTTTCAACCAAAATTGTAATAGTTGATATTTCAACAAAAAAATGTTTTTATTTCAAATCAAAAACAGTTTTTTTTTATCAAAAAATGTAAATTTTTAACAAATTATTTGAATTCACTACTGGAACATACTAATTTTCAACTTAAAAGAGTTGCATTTTTAACCAGGAAAATTGATATCCTACCAAACAATTTTCAGCAAAATACATGAATTTTCGAGTAAAAACGAAGCAGTTCAATTTTCAGTCAAAAAAATTTATTTTCAACCAAAGGAATGAATTTTTAAATTAAATGATAAATCTTCAACTGAAAAAATGAATGTTTAACAAATTAGGCAAAATTTCAACAAACTATAGTTGAATTTTCATTAAAAAATTAATTTTTAACTATGAGGATTAATTTTCTACTAATAAAGATGAACTTTCAATAAAATACATGAATTTTCTACCCAAAAATGTACATTATCAAAAAAAAGTTAAATTTCAACGCAAACAAATTTGCGACGAGCGACCTCTAAATATTATCCGATTTATTTCTCCTTCCACGTGTTTTATTTTTAATAATAAATATCAATTTCAATTATAGGCGTTATCGTGTGTTGAACACTAAATATTTTTATTACTTCGAAACGAGTATTTGATTCAATAAAAATGTTTGTTAAAAATAAGTAAAATTTCACCAAAAACATCTAGAATGCAAAAAATTCCGCCAAATAAAAAGTTAGTACAATTAACAGAGTCTGTAATATCAAAGTTTTATAAATAATTCCAAAAGATATATACATTTTTTAATTTGTTATAATATATAAATGAAACCTTAGAGAGATTTTCTTTTTGTGTTATAAATAATTCGTTATAATATAATCTTGCCAAGATTTAATTTTATTCATTTTTAATACCCTCTCAAGGTTTCCTTAATTTTCTCAATTGAACAAATTAAAAAATTTGGATATCTTTCAGAATTAGTTGGCAAACTTTTATTTTATAATAGAGCCAGTTTGATTTTTATTAAACTTGGCGAAGTTATAGTGTTATATAAGAGACCTTTACTGCCCAGAAAATTAAAAAAAAAATTTAATTACGGGAGTAACGTCATGTTGAATTTCGGCATTCTTATAATTTCACCTTTCATTTAGGAAAAAAATTGATGGTGACTTTTCTAGATCAGGAGATATCATAATTTTAGTGAATTTTGTCTACAAGCCAATTTTCAATGGATTTTGATTTTTTTTTAAATTACTCCTTTTTAAATGACTTCTAGGTATAACGAGTCGATTAAGAAAATTCATTTGGACCTAGCAACATTTTTTATTTAACAACAAAATAAACAATCTTTTTCCGCTAACATTTCCTATGTTCCTTTTTTGCAAGATCTTCAAATTGACATAATTTCCAATAGGTTAGATTGAGAAAAATTTTATTTATAATTTTTTTAACAAATTAAGGAACAACAGCTATTTTCTCGTGATTCGCAATGAGTAGTTCTGTGAAATTAATATTTTTTATGTAAAATATGAAAGAAATTAATGCTTCATTGCGATTAGTTATAGAAATAGTTGCTATTTGAAAATTATTTAAATAAGGTTTACAAAAAAATACACAGTTTTCATATGTCGCAATTAATAGGCTCAATTTTTTGTAGAATCAACCAAAAATGTGTTGCCAATGACTTCTAGTTTTAATTTTGTTCAAGTAATCAAAAAATACTAATTGTTTAAATAATTTGTATAATTAAATGCTTATTTTGACCATTTTTTCAAGAATAGGCTCGATTTTCTTAGCGAAATTAACTAAAAATGTATTGGCAATGACTCTTTGCTATGATACTTTTCCAACGGACAATAAGAATTTATTATTTAAACAATTTTTATAAAAAAATGTACATTTTTGCCAATTTTGCATGAATAGGTTACATCTTTTTGCAGAATAAATGACAAAATGTCTTACCATTGACTTTTTCTTATCATATTTGTTCAATTAACGATAGCTGTTGATTATTCAAAATATTTATAAACAAATTTACAGTTTGATAATTTCTTATGATACATATTTAATTTTTTGCAAAATCAACAAGCAATGTCTTGTCAATTATTCCTTCTTGTCATATTTTTCTAATGAAAAAAAAAGTTGATTATTTAATAATCATTAAAACTTATTATATTATTATTACCTAATTATCATTATTTTATTTATTCTTTTTGCTTTTAGGAAAAATTATTATTTATCATGGTAAAATAGTCAAACTGTGAATTTATAAATAAATATTGATTAAATAATCAACCTTTCTTGTCATCGGTCATTGTCTAGTCATTGTTAAGGTGTTTTTGGTTAATTCAGAGAAAAAAATTGAACCTATTTATGCATCATTGGCCAAAATGTACATTTTTTCATAAAAATTGTTTGACTAATTAACTCTTCTTGTCCATCTGGCCAAGGAAATGAAGCCGATTCTTGAAAAAAATATTCAAAATGTGCATTTATTTATAAAAATGGTTTGAATAATAATTATAGTTTTTATCAATTTCAACGAAATTATAGGTGGGAGTCACTAGCAATTCATTTTTAGATGGTTACGCAAAAAAATTGAGCCTATTTATTGCGACATACAAAAACTGTGTATTTGTCTATAAAAATTGTTTAAATAATTGTCAAACAACAGCTATTCATAACTAGTCGCAATTAGGCATTAAATTTTCTCATATTTTATGTAAAAACTATGAATCTCAAACAACTAATCATTGCAAATCACGAGAAAACGGCTTTTGTTCATTAATTTGTTTAAAACATAAACCATTTTTACCAAAAAGATGTTTGTTTTGTTGACTGGCATTAGTTTAATTAAGTTTGTCCTATCTCTATGAAAAAAAAACGATCTCTATGTAAAACTCTTTTTTTCGTTAGGTAACAATGTACTTCCTAACAATGTATTCCTGATGAGGCTCGACGTCGTTGAGCGAAAGCTCATTGTTTAATAAACATTTTAATAATGACTAGTAGATCAAAAACCGTCATTCCATCGACAAACTAAACATAAACCATTTTTTTCTTGCTCTAACCTATTGAAAATTATTGCATATAATGAAAATCATCTTAAATCAATGCAATGGTACTCCCAGAATGCAAATAGCTTGATTATTGTATATTTTTTATTTATTATAAACAAGTTAAATTAACAAATAGCCAAATATTGTAATTTTTGTTGCAAAAAATAACTTTCTGAGCTAAAAATGTTTTAAATTATTGTAAGAAAAATTGCTATTCACAATTTCTAAAAGACATTAGCAATTATAATTGTTATAAACAATTTTTGTGCAAAAATTTGGAATGTGTGTTTTTTTCAATTTCGGATTTTCCTTTATCTTCTGAAACGATAAAAATATTCTTAGTAAATATATGTTTAAATTATATTTGCTGAAATAAAATTCTTGTTTTTAGAAACAAATTAAATTATTATTTATTGTTATTATTCAATTTCAAATATCACGAAATTGTCATGTATTTAAAAAATATTGTAATTTTTTTTGCAAACAAATTCTTCTCAATTGAAATAATGATTACTTATAAAATTAACAAATAGAATTACATATATATCATTTTGTGTGATGTTAATTTTCTTCTATAAACTTAAACCAGTTTTAGTGAAAAAAATTATTTTCTAGTCTTAAGTGCCAAAGCTTTGAATTTATTTAATTTGATTGAAAGATAAAAAATTGTTGTATTTCAACAAATATAATTGAACCTATGTTATTAACAAAAAATACAATATTTTTCAAATACATGAATATTTCGTGATATTTGAAATTAAATAATAACAATAAATAATAACAATTCTTCATTGTTAATTTTATATAAAAATAGTGACTGCAAACCTCTCTCACAAAATTCAAAGCACCTTTAGTGCAACAAAAATTGTTTTCCAGGCCAAAGTGCCCAAGTTTTATATTTATTTATTTAATTCGTGTAGAAAATCAACAATTCTTGTATTTCAACAAATATAATTAAACATATATTATTTTTAGAATATTTGCATCAATTTAGATGATAAAGGGAAATCCGAAATTGAAAAACCACAAATTTCAAATTTTTGCACACAAATTTTTTATAACAATTATAATTGTTAATGTTTCATAGAAATTGTTACTCACAATTTTCAGCTGAGAAAAATATTTTTATCAACAAAAAATACAATATTTTTCAAGTACATGAAAATTTCGTGATATTTGAAATTAAATAATAACAATAAATAATAAAAATTCTTCATTGTTAATTTTATGTAAAAATAGTGACTGCAAACCTCTCTCACAAAAATTCAAAGCACCTTTAGTGCAAAAAAAATTATTTTTTAGGCGAAAGTGCCCAACTTTTATATTTATTTATTGAATTTGTGTACAAAATCAACAATTCTTGTATTTCAACAAATATAATTGAACATATATTATTTCTAGAATATTTGCATCAATTTAGATGATAAAGGGAAATCCGAAATTGAAAAACCACAAATTTCAAATTTTTGCACAAAAATTGTTTGTAACAATTATAATTGTTAATGTTTTATAGAAATTGTGACTGAAAAATCAATCAATTGGCTATTTGTCAATTTAATTTGTTTATAATAGTCATGTTCATTATATGCAAACCGGTGTTAAAGAGTAAATAGTTATTTTGTGAAAAATCTCGATTGTCTAATACTTTGAGTAAACATATAATAAATAAACAAATGAAAATGCAAGAATCTCTGACCAAGGTGCTATTTAAAATTAAGCGAATTTAATTTTTGAAAAAATAATAGCAAATCGGGGCAAAATTGAAGGCTGCAGACTAAAAAGGTGCTTTTTGGACGAAAAATTTGAATCAAAAAATGGTTGAACTTTTTTAATAATATTTATTATTTTTAATAATAATAATAAAAAGTGATGTCAACATTGAAAATGGCGTGAATCATGTAATTTTGATTTTTTTTTTAAATCCTTCGGATTCGAAATGTTTCTTATATAACACTTTAATTTTGCCACGTTTCATTAAAAACTACCACTTGCAGATCCTGATATTTCTGACGTAGACTGGCCCAATATTTATTTGTGATCCAAGAGCGTACTACATACTTCGTGGAATTTTTTGCACTGTAGATTTTTTTGGTGAGATACACGATAATTAAGAGAAAAAATACTTCCAAGTAGAGAAACCTATTTCCAAATTTGGAAAAAATTTATTTAAATTTTATGAGATCTCGTAACTGACTTCAATTGACCCAGTTGACTTACACAGGACTCAAAAGATTTATGAGACTATTTGAAAGTATAAATGATTGTATAACATTTTTATTGACTTTAAAAACGAAGATACATAAAAAAGTTTAACTTAGAGATAAAATTTCAATCTGAATTTCGAAAAAAATCAATGTTTATTGTTTAAGTTTCAATTCAATAAAATATTTTGCATAATTTACAAATCTGAAGAATACTTTTATTTTTCTTAATGTCTTTTTTTTAGTTTTTCTTCCTTGATGCAGATTAATCAAAGGAATAATTTGCAAGGCTGATTTGAGAACCTAAGAAAAGATTGATTGACTTTTTGTATTGCAAAACGCACACGCGTAATTACTGTGTAAGGAAGAACATTCGTTTCTTTAGGAGCTATTTGAAGGCAAAGCATGAACGCCCCACCACGAAGGCGCTTAAACAGGAAACACTTTCCTACTGATGTTTTATGGAAAGCATGAGCTCTTTGCAAGGATTGTTCTTCCAAGTCTGACATAAAGAAAAATTAAATTAAAAAAAAAAAACACTTCCTGAATAGAAATTTTGAAGAATAATAAAGAAAGAGTTGAAACCAAGTCTTCGATTCGAGAAATGCTTTTTTAACACTTTACCAAGATTTTTTCACTAGACAACATTTTTAAATACGTATAAAAATAAAATTTGGTGTTCTCACATTATTTTAGGACTAAATTCGGACAGACGTTTGTAAATGTATACAGTGAAACCTGGATTTAGCTCCCCTGGATTTTGCCCATCCGAGATTTGACGCCGCGCCGTGGGGATACGTGAGAGGCGTTTACGGGGGGATTCGCGGTGTGCACTCAGGCGTGACAAAACAGAGAAAGAAACAGGAGAAAGATAAAACAGAAGAGAGACAAAATAGTTCCATGTCTCTGGATTTAACGTCAAGGTCAGCTGAAAAACAGGCGCTAAATCCAGTTTCGACTGTATTTATTTTCTGGATTACCTTAAAATAAATAAAAAACTACAATCCTTTCGTCATTCTTCCCTATCTTGCGTTGTTATGCTAAAAAGAGGATTTTTGTTTTCATATTATTTTTTATGGATAAAACCAAATATCCTACAATTCTTCTTTTAGATTTTTTACGTATTTCGCCTCTTTTGGTGTAATATTGGGATTTTCAATTTTTTCATATTATTTTCGATAAATAAATTAAAAACGAAGAGTTCTGTCAAAAAATGGTTCAAAGAAATGTTGTAGGAATTTTTAAAAGCCGAAATTCCTCCAAAGACTATTCCCCATGTTTTGCTTTATTTATTGGCCTAAAATTAGAAATTTTGACTTTTTTCACATCTTTTTTTATTAATAAAAATAAAATGACAAGTCCTGTAAAAAAATGGTTCAGATACATTTTTTAGGACTTTTTGAAAGCTGCCGTTCCTTGTTGAAATTTTTTTTCTTATCTCACACCGTTTGGTTCGATATTTGAATTTTTGATTTTCTCCATAGTACTTTCGATAAATGAAACCAAAATGACGAGTCCTATTGAAAATTAGTTCAAAGAAATTTGGTATAATTTTTAATTTTTTTAAGGACTTTTTTCATATTTTGCGTCGTTTGGTTCGAAATTTGAATTTTGTGGTGTCAAGTTTCGGACAATTCTAATACTTTCTCAATCATAAATAATGAGAATGTAGTAAATTATAAAAATTTGTATTTATTTTTTGGGTGAGCGACTTTCGTCTATCAATTTTTTTCCTACCATTTGTCGTTTTTCCCAAAAATTTTATTTTTAATGTCCTTTTTTCTGATTAAGACCAAAAGTACTAATCCTATCAAAAAGTGATTTATAAAAAATTTATAGATGTGTTTCAGGTGCACAATTTTGGTTCACGTATTTTTGTTCGTAGATTGTGTCGTTTTTCAAAAAATTAAATTTTTTGTTATTTTCAATGTTATTTTTACGAATGAAACAAAAACTATCAAGAAGTGATTATCAACAAATTTGTAGATCTTTTTTGGAAGCATAATGTTTTTAAATTCTTTTCTCGTATCTTGAATAGTTTGACCACAAAATGGAATATTTTATTTTTCATTATTTTTTGTGCGATCAAAATTTGTATTTTCGATTTTTCAAGCAAATTCAAAAAATTGTTATGATAATCTTTCTGGGCTTAAAAAAGGCAACGTTTTTTTTTCTCTTGACTTTTTTTTCATATCGTGCGTTGTTTGGCTTAAACTTTTTATTTTTGATTGATTTTTAAAATTTTGTGAATGCTCTAGCTCTGAAAATTTTCTTCTTATCGAAAAAAGTCATAAGGATAAATTGTTCGACTATTGTTTCCTACGAATAGCCGTACATAAAAATTTTAAATCTTGAAAAAAATAGTCTCAAAAATTCGGAAAATGCTTTAGTTTTTTGAATTTCTATCCAAAATGGTTGGTCAACGAACTCTTTCTTTATTTTAGGACCCAAAAAAAGAGTGCCAAAGCTCGATTTGATCAATTTATTTTTTCGAGAGTTATCGTCTTTACGGACGGACGGACGGACAGACAGACATAATTCATCGTCAAAACTTGTTTTTCGGCTTCAGTGGGTCTCGAAACTTGGAGATCCGTTGAAAAACTGAGGTGTGAAATTTCTGACTTACTTTCTCAATCATAAATTATGAGAATGTAAAAAAAGTGGTGCAACGATATGTCTCGAAAATCTCGCAATCATTGTTGTTCTAAACCTTATCAGCTTTTCATTACTTGATGTTGTTTTTTTATATCCTAAATTAGAAATTTTGAAAATTAAATCTTAAAATGAAGGATGGCAGTACAGAACTAGAAAATCAACATTTTTTTCGAAAATGGGTTTATTGCATACAAAATTCTTCAAAAATCAAATACACGTTGTGATAATACATTTGTTCCATTTCTCATTTTTTAGAGTAATCAAAAAATGCAACTTAAATTTTAGTTTAAATTTTAGAGCAGTATTTTATCCTAGTAATATTTTTTTCTCCTTTACGATATTTTTTGCAATTATTATCGTTCACTAAAAAAAATGTCTTCTTTTTATATTCCTTTCGTTGAATGATCTTCTATCTCAGTGTGATACCGCCACACTAAATGTTGATTTTCTCGTAAAAAAAAGCATTTTTTTTGTTATCAAACATGTATTTTTCTTATCAAGCTTCCCCATATCTCGGGAGCAAGTTTTTATTTTTGTGACAAACTCAAAATTCGATTTTCAATCGCTACCGAAAACCGATTTTCAAAATTCTTCGACGATTTACTCAGAATTTATGCACTTTTTCAGATAAAATTTGTTTATCTGTATTCAGAAACATAATATATGGGTAGTAAGTTTTTATTTTTTATTTAAAATATAGGTTACATTTTTATCACAATCCGCAGCCTAGCACACATTTATTTCCTTAAAAATGGATAACTGTTTCTAACCAAATTTTTATGGGCTAAAATCAGCAACACGTTATCTCGAAAGAGGAATTTTGTCTTATATTTAAATGGTGATTTCGATTTTACAGAATTTTTTTCGCTCTCCTGAAAAATTCCGATTTTTTTTTGGTTATCTAGTTCTGTACTTTTTAATAAGAAAAATCGTAGAAAACATTATAAATTATGAGCATCGTGAAAAATTTGCGCATTTTAATACTTTTCCGCAGTTACATTAAAAGTTTCAAATTATCTAAAAAATTATTTAAATATAATACATGTTTTATTTTAGTGACTTTCGCTACAAATTAGTATTTTTAAGAAATTACAAATTTTTCTACAATTTACGATTGTCGGTTTTGTTAGTGTTTTTTTTTTACCGAAAATTGACATTTTTGAAGAAAAATTATTAGATTTTTATAATTCTTTAACAATTTTAGGTCAAGGTCGCGTTTTACACGAAAAACTGGCATTTTAAAACAAAAATGATTATAGTTCGTACAAAAAATTTGAATTTTTTTAACAGTTTCAGGTTATTTTAAACAAAAATCATTAGATCTCGAACAAGATGTTAGTGTGCTTCCCTTGAACTTGGAATTGAAAGAAATTCATTAAATTTAAATCCAATAATTTTTTTTTTAATAATAAAGTTGACAAGCCTAAACGATTCCGGATCATTTTAGTGTTCTTCATCAGAAATTAATATTTTTATTCGTAAAAATTATTAGATTTTAAAGAAGGTTCATCATTTTGAACAATATCATTATTTATTTATTAATTAAGTACGCATTTTACATCGAAAATTGGCATTTCTAAACAAAAATCATTTTAATTTGAACATTTTTTGGATTCTTTTAACAATTTTGCATTGTAGTAGTGTTTTTCGTTGGAAATTAAAATTTTTATTTAAAAATCATTAGATTTCAAAGGTTTATAATTTTTCAACAATTTTAGGTTATGTTCGAGTTTCACAATTTTTTATCATATCGATAATCGAAAATTCGGCTTTCGATGCCTGTGGAGCGGGTTGACAATCGAATTTTCTACCCTAGGGTAGAAAATTGCAACAATTTTAGGTTATGTTTTAACATAACCTGTACAATTTTAGGTTATGTTGGTGCTTTACACCGGAAATCGATATTTTTGTAGCAAAAAATCATTAGATTTCAAAGAAGATACATTTTTTGTACAATGGTAAATTAATCTAATGATCTTCCGCGAATTTTTATACAACAAATCGGTACTTTTAATAAAAAATCGTTGGCTTTCAAAAAAGATTTTACACTTTTGAACCATTTTAGGTTATGCTCGAATTTTTACCGGAAATCGGTATAGATATCACACAGGTTTTGAAAAAATTTCAAAAATAATTCAAACCTTGGATCGATTTCAAGAAATTTAAAGCAAAATGTAGATTATTGAAGATTTCGAAAAAATATGCTTTTTAGTAATTTTGAAAGGTTTCAAGATAATAAAAGTTTTCTTTTAAAGATTTCAAAAGATTTCTAAAATTGTCGAAAAAGCATCTGGAAGATTTTAAAGCCATTTTTTAAATTTTTCAGTTAAAAAAAATTATGAATAATTCGAATCACTTTAAAAATTTCAAAACATGTTCAATATTGTCGAAAAAATATCTGGAAGAAATTAAAGCATTTTTTTTTTTTGCTAGATCGAACAAAAATTATTTTTGAAAAGTTTTCAAAAATAATTTCAAACTTGAAACAATTTGAAGAAAATTAAGAAAAAACGAAGAATTTTAAAACTTGAAAAAAAAGGTTTTTTTAACTTTTGAAGAGTTCCAAGAGAATAAAAAAATCTCGTTAAAATTCCTGGGCAGATTTAAATGATGTTTTATTTGGCAAATTAATTTCGAAAGAACATTTAAAAAGATTTCATAAGATTTCGAAAACTAACGGAACAATAATCTGGAAGATTTTTTGGTAAAATGTTTTTATTTTGAAGGATATGTTAGTTATGGAAATTTTGAAAAGTTTTGCAAAAACTTCAAAAAATTCAAAACAAAATCGATATTTAAAGATGTCGAAGAAAAAATTTTCTAAAGATTCATAGGAAATTTAAAATGTTTATTTTTTATTTTCAAAAATTATTTTAATAGGATATTCCAAAAGATATCCAAAAATATGTTCAAGAATCTGTAAGATTGTTAAGAAATTGTTTTGATTTTGCAGGAATTTGAATTATTTCCTAAAATTTCGAAAAAGAAGGTAGAAGATTTTTTGCACGATTACCAAATTTAAAACGGAATCGAGTGTATTCAAGAAATATAAAGAAGTTTTGAAGACGTTCAAAAATAACTAAGAAAAGATTTTAAAGAATTTAAAAATTAAAGCAATTTTTTTTCAATTTAATGAAAAATTCGAATTAGTTTAAAAGATAATTAGAAAATTTTGAAAAAATTTCAATAATAATTTAAAACTATAAACGATTTCAAGAAATGTAAAAATAAAATGTGGATTTTGGAAGATTTCGAACAAAAAGCTTTTTAAGAGTTTTTAAAGGTTTCAAGGGAATAGAAAAGTGTTCTTTTAAAGATTCTTGGGAATACTGAAATAAATCTTATATTTAAAATTTTATTTTAAGATGAAATTGAAAAAAAATTTTAAACATTTCAAAAGATTTCCAAAATTGTTAGAAAAGTTTCTGGAAAATTATAAGGCAATTTTTACATTTTGTAGCATTTTGAAAAAAAATTTAGGGAAAATTCTTACTTATTTAAAAAGATATTGAGAAGTTTTGAAAAAATTTCAAAAATAATGTAAAACCTGGAACGATTAAAGAAAAATTAAATCAAAATTTTTAATTTAATTAATTAATTAATTCAAATTTAAAACAAAATGTAGATTTTGGAAGATTTTGAAAAAGAAGGTTTTTAAAAATTTTGAAACATTTCAAGAGAATAAAAAAGTTATGCTAAGATTCCTGGGAAAATTTATATAATTAATTCTGAAAAATTAATTTTAAGATAAAATTGAAAAAAATTAAAAATAATTCGAAAATTGTCGAAAAAGAATTTGAAGGATTTAAAAGCAATTTTGTCATTTTTAGCAGCATTTTAAAAAAGATTTTAACTTGAAACAATTTCAAGAAATTGATTACAAAATGTAGATCTTTGAAGATTAAAAAAAATGAACTTTTTAAGAGTTTCGAAAGGTTTCAGGAAAATAAAAAAGTTTTTCTTTGAAGATTCCCGAGAAAATTGAAATGTTTTATTATTTTGACAAGTTAATTTTAAGATAAAATTGAAAATTATTTAAAAATATTTATAACGAAACAAAATAAATTATTTTCTAGCTTTGAAAAAATATATAAAGTTTTATAATTTAGTTCAATTAAGCGTTAATTTCAATTTTCATTAATCATTATAAATGTCAATAAAAATAAAATTCTATTGAAATTTACTATTTTCACAGTTTACAATATTTACATATGTCGATGTTAAAAATGTAATGTTTTCTTTGTAGAATTATTATTGGTACTCTGTGAAAAGTGTATTCGTATTTAATCAACAAAATAATGTTTTCTTCACTTTTCATTAGTACTTATTAATTTATTGAATATTTAATATGCTACAAAATATTTTTCCGAGATAAATATATGCAAAAAACGTATTTTAACAATTAAAATAAATTAAATTTGTATTTTCCCCGCATTTGAATAATTGTCGGCCTTAAAGTACAGCCAGCGCCGCCACTCATTCGTCTTCAAATCTCATGACACAAGGTTCGGTGACAGCGCCTGGCGATCCCGCAGGTACACGAGGCGACGTCGAGTAGAGGGGGTAGAGCAATAAGGTAGACGGTGCTCTCTTTACAGAAATTGTGCGCTTTTGCAATGTTCACCTCTAAATATTGTTAACAAATTTTTTAAACAAAATCTACCTTCGACAATCCCGTGAGCTACCGTTACTTGCTTTTCACTTCTTAGGAAACGAAAAGTGATTTTTTTTATGGTCACCCTGGTGTCGATGGACTAATTCTAGTACAAGATATCAATGCACGGTTAGACTTGTAATACCTTGTAATAAATTTGTTGCACAACTTGGAAGACCCTAATCCAATCTTGGTTAAGCGATCTGTTGCTGTAAGCTCAAAGGGATTTATTATTCTGGAACTTTGCCAAAGGTCTGGAGGGTCGTCTATACTCTATCGAATGACCTTAAAATTGACGACTTTCGAGCAGGGCGTACCCAGCAGACTGCATCAGCGATACAGAAATCGATACTGATTCGTTGGGTCTGATCCAGTTGTAAAAGATTCTCTTTGCCATTAGCAGGAAATCTTGAGAAAGTTTAGTGTTATTTTCAAAATTCCCTAAATTTTTCCAGATTTTTCCCTGTCTATTAATATTTCTTATTAGGAAGTCAATTCATTCGAATCTCCCCCTCCCATGATTCCCCTCCTTTCGCTTACTCCCCCTCCACTACCATATATTCCCTCCTTCCACTTCTTCCACTTTCATCACTTCCCCTCAATTACCATACTTCTACCTCATACTGCCCGTCCCCTAACTTCCCCTCACGTCCCCAACCATACCTTCCCCTCCTTCCTGCCCCTAATTTTCCCCACTCTTGTTTCACCTTCTCTAACTACCCCTCAATTTTTTTTTGAAAAAGTTTGCCGCGGCTACAAAACCCTCAAAAGTGACCTTTTAAGCCGAAAAAGTGACTAAAAGTGTTACGATTTGTTACGGTAGGAGGGGGGGGGGGGTCCTTCATTCATGTACGTAATTTTTGTGAATTTGAAAATGAAACAAATAACTCGCAGTGATTGTATAGAAATTTAATATGAATTTAACTTTACCCGCCAAAGGTACCTGATGAGTGAAAAACGAACCTAGCCAAAAAAGTTTTTGAAAAATTCAACTGTCGGCCAAGTACCTAGTTGAAATTTTATTAAAAAAGAAAATGAATTCTCAGTGAAAAATTTGTTGAAAAATTTGATGGATAAATTTTTATCTAAAAACGATCAATTTTGAACCAATAATGGAATAATTAAATTTTCAGTTAAAAAAAAATTATTTTTTGACCAAAAAATACAAAATGAATTTTAAAGAAAATAGTTCAATCTTCAAACAATAGAATCAAAGTTTAACAAAGTAGTTTATCTTTCAACCAAGTAGTTTAATTTTCTACCAAATAAGATATATTCTCAATGGAAAATTTAATTGTTTAATTTTCAACTACAAGCAATCAATTATAAACCAATAATGGAATCGTTAAATTTGAAGTTAAAAAAATTAATTTTTCACCAAAAGACAATGGAATTTTCAACATAATAGTTTAATTTTTAACCAAAACGATGGATCTTTAACCAATAAAATAAATTGAAAAAAATGTAGTTCAACTTTCAATTAATTAATTATCTTTTCATTCAAAAAGATTGATTTTCCACAAAAAAAGAAAACGAATTTACAAAAAAGTACATAGATTTCAAACCAAATTATTGAACTTTCAACTAAAAAAGATTCATTTTCAATCAATAATGGAATATTTAATTTTGAAGTTAAAAAGTTAATTTTTAACCAGAAAAGAACAAATTTTTCACAAAATAGTTAAATTTTCAACCAAAAAATGACTTATTTACAAAATTGTTGAATTTTCAAAAAAATAGATAAACTTCGAACTGAATAGTTGAATTTTCAACTTAAAAATACTAAATTTCCACCAAAAATGGTATAGTTAGATTTTCAATATAAAAAACTATTTTAAACAAAACAAAAAATAATTTTCAACAAACTAGTTGTATTTTCAACCAAAGAGATGAATTTTCACCTGAAATGATGAATCTTCAACTGGAATAGTTAATATTTCAGTTAATAATTAAATTTTTAATAAGAAGCAACCATTTTTCAACAAACTAGTTAAATTTTCAACCAAAGAAATGAATTTTCAAGAAAATAGATGAACTTTGAACTAAATACGAGTTTTTATCTAAAAATTATAAATTTTGAACCAATAATGGAATAGTTAACTTTTCAGTTAAAATAATTCACTTTCAATCAAAAATGAACCAATTTTCAAGAAAAAATTTAAATCTTCAACTGACAGAATGAATGTTCAACAAAGTAGTTCAACATTGAACCAAGCAGTTAAATTTTCAATTAAGATGATCAATACACAATGCAAATTTTGACAGCTGAATTTTTATCTAAAAAGGATCAATTTTGAACAAATAATGAAATAGTTAATTTTTCAGTTGAAAAAAAAATTTTTAACGAAAAGAGAACGAATTTTCAACAAGAAAGTTAAACCTTTAATCAATTGAAGAAGAAATGAAATTAATCTTAAATAAAATACTAAAACTTTGAAGAAAGTAGTTGATATATATATATATATATATATATCTTTGATTCGAATTAACCGATTTAACTTCTCGACGTCTGAATTTACTGATTTCAAGATATGTAAATTCAAAAATTTCAAATTAAAATAAAACACGCGTTTGCCAAGAAACGGCATTTTTTATTTTCTCATTTTCTCGTCAAAGAAAGGTATAAGCGTGCTCTACAAGCCCTGGAATTATTGAAGTGGGTTTGCGAGTGGTTTTCGATAAAAAATTTAAATTTCACGTCTTGTATTACTCAGCAGGCCAAAAAAAATTGTGTGCACAAATTGATTTTCAAACCATAATTTTCTTCAGATTTGAACTTCTTTCTAAAATTGAAATAAATAGAATTCTGCACATATCGTTTTTATCTGATTAAAAAAAAAAGGTTTTCAGTACTTTTTAATTGCATAAACGAAATAACAACAAGAAATGTTGACTTTTGAAGAATAGCGTTCGTTATAGTATATTCACATTCATAAGAATATTTATTAATATACATTAATCCAACTCGCAAACTCCTTTTGTCTATATAATGTAAAAACTTCGTTAAACTTTAGAGACTAAACGCTGCTAATCACCATGAAATTATTATCACTCACTTCTTTGTTTATAATAAATTCAAACAATTTTTAAACTTCTACATTACTACTGGAAAACAATTTTTGGTAGTTAGTTCATTAATTCTAGATATTTTTGAATAAATCAGAATGTTTTGTGAAGAACGGTATTCTTCAAAAGTAAATGATTGTTGTAGTCATTTTATTTATAAAATAAAAAAAGAACTAAAAACCTTTTTTAAATATTCGGATAAAAACGATGCATATAGAATTTTATTAATTTTCATCTGATGAAAAAATGCAGTTTATTAAGAAACGCGTTTTTCATCTGTTTTTTCACCGAATTTTCAAACAATTTCATTTTTTTACTTTGAAATCTAACTTCAAACAACTAAATTTAGACGTCTAAAACGCAAATCGGTCCTTAGAACTAAATATGTATCATATATTTTTTGGGATTTTTTCCACTACTTAACAATCATATATTCTAAATAAAAGCCAAATCTTGCTTCAAAACCAAAATTCCCGGGACTAGATGACGTGGACTACAGCAATTGTAACACTTGCAAAGTTTACAGTACTTGCCATCGGCTCATCTTCGGGTCGTTTTCGGTTCTTTTACGGCTTGCCTACAATATCCATTCGATTCGCCTCTGGCTCCTATAGCAAACTTCACACTCGTATGAAACTTCCTACTTTCTGCGCTTGTAGCACAATATACTATTAGAGACTGCGTTATGTTCAAGTGGAGTGTACGTAGTGAAAATCCTGAGAAGTAATCAATTTTTTAAAAACAACGTAGGATGCGAATCTGATGTTCCAGAAACTTCTTGTGTGGCTTAAATCAAAGATTGAATCTTATATTGTAAGGTGATTATATAGAAAAAACTATTTCCGTCACCTATCTTGAGAGGTAACAGGTTTTCTGCCCGAGCCATCTCGCTCACCATTTTTTACCAGTTATCAGCAGGAAACACCGTTTACTAGAAGTTTCTAGAACATCAGATTCGCACCTTATATTGTTTTCAAAAAATGTATGAAAAGTTTAATTTTCTCAAGATCCTGACGTTGTCAAGAAAATATGACATCAAATTCAGATTCAACAACCCCAGAAAAATATAGGTATGGCGGTCTGGTGCACTGCTCATTACACTTTTATTTTTTGTGTGCCTATATAATGAATTACGAATAATTCATTTTGTTCTTACCTGAGCGTGGATGTATTTAGTGTAACGACGACTATTGATGACACAAATGACGAGAAGATTAGCGAAAAGGATACCAAGGCTGAGAAGAAGAATTAAGGCCGCACGTAGCAACTCCCCTGGCCCAGGCCCCGTCCAGGACATCTCCGAGGAACCAGGCCGCCAGCAACTACTGTTGCTCAATGCTGGAGCCAGCAAGATAGTTTGCTTATAATGTTCCATCATCCTGGCTCGGTTATTTTTCCGAGCTATTATTCTGTCGTTTTGCTAAGAGAACTTCGCGACGCGAGGCTCTTGATCCTCTTCAATAATAATTCTTTTTCTCCGGTAACACGGCTCATTCATTCTTCCCTTTCTTGGTACTCGTTTAAGGACCACTTTGCGCCTCGACTTTTATCGATCTTCAAATTCTAGATTTATCAGCTTCGACTTCCTTCTTCACTTTGATTCAATCTGAAAATTACTTCGCGGAACTTTGTGTGCACACTTTCACCTTCACAGCACATTGCGTCTAGGCTTCCTTCGGTAGTGCAGAATCAACAACTGAAACATGAATAATGTATCGTTATATATTAGAATATCAAGTGCTAACTGAAAATTCATAACTGTAGATTATCTTTTACTAACAATCATGATTCGCGCACTATGCGTATGATAAGTTTCTTTATAGCAGTCAAATGATCAAAACAAATATTCTAGGGCGCCTTCTCAAAACAAAAACAAGTTTCTATTAATTTCTCGTTTAAAAAACTTTTTTTTTAATTAAAAAATCAAGAATTTTCAACCAGAAAAAATGTCCGATTTGAATATTCAGTACTTGAATACAAAATCAAAGCATTCAAAGCATTATAACTCTTCTAAATTCAAAGTATTTAGAAAGTAAAATAAGTTTTAAGTCATCAAATAATTTTATCAGACTTAATTCGAACTTAGCTTTGTTTTTTCTTGTCAGAAAAATTCTTGGGGGTTTTCCGTGAAATATCTTCAAATGTCTCAGGTTCAGAAGCAGACTGAAATTTATCAACCGACCCGGTAACAGTTTTTGAGACTGGCCGTAAAAGCCAGTTTACCCAATTTTTTTGGAAGAGTTCAAAATATTTCAAAGATTTATCAGGATTTCAGCAGATTTCAACGATTAAAGGATTTTACACAATTTTCAAGGGAATTCGTAGAATTTCTGAGGATTTTATTATTTTAAGGATTGTTCAAAGCTTTTAAACGCTTTAGGGAATTTAAAATTATATTCAATAATTTAAGGCAGTCAAAGGAATTTTACAAGCATTAATTAGCGTAAATTCGACTACTCCTTGCGGTAGGGAATTAATTTTTCCTGCCAAAGGAGAAAGCAAGTTCGGTCCTGGTCGCGATATGGAGGCCTAAGGACTCCCGCTGGTAGCGACGACCCGAAAGCCGCAACGAGGACGACCCTGATAGGTAAGAGTTAGTGGTTAATAGACTGGAAGTATCAGCGTGAAGTCGACTAAGCAGCGAAAATCGAGTACCTCTAGATTCCACAAGCCGAGGCATGAACTACCGTGTCGAGGGCCGAATGTAACCAAGGTATAGTGACATATATGGTGTCTCTGGGATACCAGTAGACCTTTAAGAGTAAAATTGCCTTATCTCTACAAGCGAGGCTCTGTAAAGATTGACTAAATACTTTTCTAGCTACTTGTGGAAACAAAATGAGTAGTTTCAAAAATTAAAAACAAACCACTCAGGGGGAGTCGGCAACGACACCTCTGAAAAAGAATCTTCTCCTGTGAAGATGGAAATTATTGAGGGAGCCTTGAAGCATATTTCGGAATCTCTAAGTGAGATATAGACTCAGATGGACCTGCATGTGATACTAATGCAGGGGGCTTAAATAAAGCGATAAATCCACGACGATATAAATTGTTGGGAGCTGCTAGGAAGAGGTTGAGATGCCAATTGTTCAGTCAGTCCGACGCAACAACCAGTCAAATGGGGACGACAAAGAGGCCCTATTTTAATATTAGCACACTAAATAAAATTAGGAAGCAGAAGAAGATGCGACTGAGAGGTCCAACAGTCTGTCATAGCCAGACTCTTCAAACTCACCATTAGATAGGAAAATTGATAGAGTGTAACCTAGAGAAGTCATCCCAAGATTTGAAGATTGCTGCTTTAGAAATAATGCTGATGTCGTCATCTTTTTAGGCGAAATGTCCCGAACATGGCTCATTGATGCTGTTGGTGGATTACAATTTTGGGCGGCAACTAAGATCAAAGTGATCGACAGCAACAACCTCCCAAGGCCAGTAAAGCTGCTGTGTTGGATTCCTGGTGTATACGTGAAACGAACAGCATTACTTAAGAGGATAGCAATCCAAAATCCAACAATGAAAACGGGAAAATGGAAGGTTATAGATGTCAAGACGGGTATTTAAGTTACCCAACTTGTGATAACTGCAGAGCCAGAAATGGTCGAGAGCCTCAAGAAGATCGATTGCAGGCCTCACTATGGGACATTATGTGACACTATTGTGGGACACTATGAGACAGAGCTCCGGATCTGTTTACGGAAGAGGTGCAGGATACAACTGGAAGTTGAAATGGACACTAGATGTCATCCTTCTAGTCTGAATTTTATCCAGATAAAACTTCACCACCCTAAAGTAGCGTCTGCTATCTTAAGCAGACATTTGACAGCGGAACAAATGGCTTTTATCCTTATACAAAAATGTTGGACTTGGAAGGAAAAAGTTAGAGGCTTAAGTAATAAGACCGGATCATTAATTTACGATAGTTCTTTAGAAATACCTAGGAAAGCATTTTATGTCAAAATCGATATTAAATTTATTCGAATACCAACTTTCTTTTCTAAAGACTTTGTAGCAATAAAGATCGAGCACCATTTAGGAGGCAGGCTCATCAGATGTGATGCTAAAGCACATCATTCGACTTGGGGTAGTAAGGAAACCAGCCACAAGGGTTAGTCTTTATTAGATTACCTTTTAACTACTGATTTAACTTTATTCAATTGGGTTAATACACCTACCTTCGTAACATCTAGAAATCGCGAGGTAATTGACTTGACCTTATGTTCGATAAGTGTTATCGAAGTGTTCAAGAGATAGCCAATAGACCTGAGGTTCTAAGGTATATCAACCCTAAAGCAACGAAATGGGATACTTATAGGGAAGATCTCAGTAGTTTTCTGGGAGCTATAACGGGCAGATTCAAGGCTATCGAACAAATAGAATTTGCTGTAGACATCCTACATAAAGGTATGAACAAATTGTATGAGGACAAATGTCCTTTTCGTATTAAGAAATCAGACAGGGATGAACCCTTGCAGAATCCTAGACTTGGCGACTTGAAAAAGGATTATCGACGACTTTTTGACGGGGCTAAAAGGAATGTTAATTGAGACTTGTACAGGGCAACCTTAACAAGATATAATAATTAGATAGAAAATGCCTTAAGGAGCTGATGGAGGGTGTATTGTCAGGGAATCGAGAATATGCCTGACACTGCTAGACTCCAAAGACCTTGACGGGTAACTCATCATGTCACCTCAAGCCATTATTATTTCCTTCGGGCGAAATAGCTGAGACGACTAATAAAATCTTAGAGCACCTAATCAGCGTACGCTTCGCGGGCTCGGACAGTAGTCAGTCGTATTGTCACTCGTTTAAAAATTATAAAGGTAGTTAAAAAATTAAAATAATTTAAAGCTGCAGAACATGATAAAATATTTCCTGATCTTATTCCATGAGGTTTTCAGTCTTTCGTGGGTCCATTGTGAGGTATTTTTCGGGCATGCTTAACAATGGGATACACCCCGGTAGCATGGAAGTCGGTTAAGGCAATCTTCATTCAGATGCTATATAAGGATACCTCAGATATCAGATATCAGATGTCAGATGATATCAGGTATCAGATGATACCTCAGGTATCAGATACCTATATTCAATGTTCATGCTAAAGACACAAGAAAAATTAGTGGACCTTCACATGTAAGAGGAAATCCCATCGGAAAAACCTCTCTAAAGAAATCAATTTGCCTCTTAAAAGGCATATCTACCGTAGACGCTCTCTATGCATTTACCTCCTGCATTATTAATACAATTTGGAAAGGTGAAGTAGCATATGCGGCATTTCTAGACATAAAAAAGCAGAACGATACATACTTTACTACATGGTAATGAAGTGTAGGCCAAAGTTTCAAGGGTACACCCACAAAGAAGACTTCTTTCATCTACCCAGTGGGCGCTTGTCATTGATTAGCTGATTCGTGTTTTCCAGTGGAACTCATGCAGCCGGCGCTCAACATATGTAGTAGATGATGGTGCAAGGACCGTTGTTTGTCCGCTAAGCCGGACAAGACAGAACTCATGCATTTCATCAGGAAAAGGAAGCTTCCTGGTCTTAAAAATCTTGAGTTCTGCGGTAGGAAAGTAGAATTTTGAAAATCAGCAAAGTATTTGGTAGTAATATTTTATCCTGAATCAACCTGGAAACTCTATGTTGATGCAATGTTTAAGAAAGCTAAGATGGCTTTTTGGGCCTGTAGATGCGCAGTAGGGAGAACCTGGGGTTTAAAAACCAGGATTATACACTGGTTATATACAATGTTAATAATCAGAGACAAAACAGCATATACATCAACGATCTGGTTGTCAAGGACTAAACTAGTAAGTTCTGTAAAACAACTGGAAAGCCTTCGAAGGGTTTTTAGCTTGGCAATCACTGGTGCTATGTAAACAACACCAACAGCAGCTATTGATATCATTCTGGAGATCCCGCTGTAACACCTTTTTGCAAGGAAGATTGCGGTAGCGGAAGTCTATAGACTTCTAGTAGGGAGCAGCCATAATGATGCTGAGTTGACAAATCTGCATGAGATCAGTAAGCGCATGCTATGCGAGGATAGTATTCTCGCCCTGCAAACTTATCTAATGTTGGGCAAATTATCTTTTGTGAAACCCTTCGAGGTTATCTTCCTCAAAAGGGAAGAATGGCACGATGAAGGGAGAAAGGAAGAATTGTTTAAACCAGGAGGTATCGTTTTGTACAGAGACGTTTCTAAAGAATTCTTGTGAACAAGGGCTGGAATCTGTAGAAAGAAGCCCAGGGCTAAGATTACAACAACGATGGGCACATTCCCTACAGTTTTCAAGGCCGAAATAATAGCTATTACAGCTTGCCTGAAGGAAATTTGTAAGCGGGCTTATAAAGGCCAGCACATTAACATTTTTTCTGAAAGTCAAGCAGCACTTAGGGCTCTTACATCTGAAGAGCTTACTTCCAAACTAGTCTGGAGTTGTTTTCAAGATCTTCTTAAGGTTGTCGATCAAACCTGGATCAGTCTGATCTGGGTTCTCGGCCATGAAGATATTAAAGTTAATAAGAAAGCAGATTCACTGGCTAAGATGGGAGCTCAACAACCCTTGATTGGCCCGGAACCCTACTACGGTATCACGTTCGTACGCATCGGCGAAAGGAGCCATTGGTAAATGGCTCTCAGAGGAGCATGCGAGATATTTCAAGGGGACCAAAAAGTGGTGCGTTCTGAAAATTTCATATCTGGTACATGTACTAAGAGGACTAATGAACTCTTGAACATGGTAAGAAGGCAGACTAATGTCATAGCAGGTATGCTTACTGGACACTGCCGGTTGAAAAAACTCTGGACCAACATGAAGATTGGAGACAATCCTCGTTGTCGTAAGCGTGATTTTTCTGAGGAAATAACACATCACATACTTTGGGAATGTGATGCACTGGCATGCCTCAGAAGCGAATACCTGAGGGATTATTTTCTTGAACCAGAAGACTTTTATGATATTTCCTGCAAGACAGTTTATGCCCGTATGGTATAGACTGACCTTATGGGAGATAGTTACATTTTAGTGTATAGTACAGTGGGTTTTACCGCAGTGCTATGAATAGTTATTGCCATGTCCTCCCGTATAATAATAATAGTAATAATAGAGGTTGAATAATATTTTTTTAAAGATTTAAATGGATTTTAAATGAATAAAAATAAGATATGACATTGTAAAAGATTTCCTATACTGCATAAGTATTATGAAAGATTTCATAGAATTTAAAAGGTTTAAGGATATTTTAAATGATTTAAAGTGATTTTTAACGGATTTCAATAAATGTCAAACATTTCTAAAGATTTTATAATATTTCTATAAATTTCATTGAATTTCACATGAATTAAGGAATTTCGTAGGATTTCCAGGGTTTGAAGATAATTTCGAATTCTACTACTAATGTGCGATTTAAAATAATACTAGGCATTTTATAATATTTTTATGTCTTCCAAAGAATTTATTTACAAGTAATGAGGGATTTCAGAGAATTTTAAAGATTTGAAGAGGTTTCCAAATATATGAAAGTATTTCAAAAGATTTTAAATAATTTAATATATTTCAGGATATTTGTAAAGATTCCAAGGAATTTATAATAGCTTTTAAGAATTTGAAGATTGTAAAAGATTTAAAATATTTTAGGGCATTTTCAAGCATTCCAAGGTTATTGATTTTAAAATCTCTCAAGGTATTTCACCTAAGTTTCCAGGATTTCAGGGAATGTCATCAGATTTCGTGAAATTTCATTAGTTTTTCAGAGGATTTTGTTGGATTTTTAGGGATGTAAATATTTAAAGTGATTTTGTAATATTTGCAGTGATATCAAAAGAAATTGAAAAGATTTAAGGGATTTTTATAGAATTTCCAAGGTTTAAAGAGCCTCTAATTTGTTTAATATTAGGGCCAACATTTTTTTAATTGATATTAAACTAGTCATAAATCGTTGACGATGACAGTATCCGTACAAAATAAATCAAATAATTGCGCACACATACACAAAAGTAAAAGTGTCATGTGCGGTGAATGTTTTTTAGCGTCGCTGAATTCGAATCTGCTGTCAGATTTGCTCCATCACGTCAACGTTAATTGCTTTAATAATCATTAGAATGTTAATGATAGCACATGTAATGAGATTATTATCGATTGACCAAATGTGATGGCAATGAGTCATTGGCAGTTGATTCCAACATGGAAAGTGGTTCTTTAATTTATAAGATAATACCACGTGAAAACTTTATTTATAAAATTGTTGATAACAATAATAGTTATTATTCATTGCCCAAGAGTACTAACAACGGTCAAAATTTAGTTATTTGCAGTTAATTATGGTGAAATAATGAACTCTATATCTTGAAACATAGCCAAAGAGCTAATTTGTTAAGTAAGTTTGTTTAAACAATGATTATTAAACCATAATTTCAGGATAATTTAGGGTCGTTTGCATAAAAAATGGTATTTATTTTCTCGCAAATAGCGGGAATGTATAATTGTTTACAAAATTCGTTCACTATATAAAAAAAAATTTATTAATTTTTACTAATCCAACTCATAAACCCCTTCTGTCTATACATTGTAAGAATTTAGTTGAAATTAAGTGACTAAACATTGCCAATCCTCACGAAATTATTTCCATCCACTTATTTGTTTATAACAAATTACAAAAATGTTTAAACTTCCACAGGTCTACTAAAGAACATTTCTAAATAGTTGTGTTATTGATTCTAGATCTTTTTGTAAGAATTTAAATATTTTATAACGAACGGTGCTCTTCAAAAGTCAAAATTTTTGGTTGTCATCTTGTTTATGAAATAAAATAGTATTAAAAACCTTTTTTGACAAATCGGATGTCAACGTTGTTTGCAGAATTTTATCAATTTCCATTTATGAAAAAATGTGAAATATGATGAAAATAATTGTGGTTTGACAATTAAATTGTCCACAGACACTTTAATTTGCCCTACTGAGACGCGCCGTGCCATAGGACTTCTAGATCACATTCATACCTTCCTTTTGACTAAATAATCAATAAATTAAAAATGGAATTCGTTGGGAAACGCGTTTTTCATTTTTATTTTTTTCACAAAATTTTCGAACAAAAATTTTTTAAACATTTTTTTTTGTAGAAATCTATCTTAAAACAGGTAAATTCAGCCATTGTAATGTTATGTCAGTCAATTAATACCCAAGATACGTTATTTTGAGAAAAAAGTTGTCCAAAAACTCAAAGTGCCATATATCCGTCATTTTTTCAAATTTTCGAAAAATATTTAGTGGGATTTTTTCCACCACGAAGCAATCATATATCCCGAATTATAGCCAAATCCCATTGCGACACGAAAATTTGCGTGATCAGTTGACGTGGACTCCACCATATGGTAGGATGTCAAACTGACGTATACGTACTAATAAGCTGTCACATTGGCATGACCGAAAAAGTCGCGAGGCAAAAAACCCGCGTAAAGCGAGTAGAAACATAGGATCCTTAATGTGGACAACGTGACTGAATGAATTTGAAGATTATTATATTTAATATGATTCTTCATAATGCAAAATCTGAATAGGTCGTATGTACAATATCTCACTGGCTTTTTCACCCCTCCGTATGGCTGTACTGCCATATCTACAGTTCGGATAAGTCGTCTGTCAATTTTACGAATATTTCGAATCAAACTCAAATGTCCTTGATTCTGATAGTGTTTCTTGAATATTCACATTGTGATATGATGTGTATTGTGCATGTTCATAAAAACCACGAAAATTAGGGCTTTATGAATCCTATTTTAAAGATTCGTAAAAATGACAGATGACTTATCCGAACTGCAGATACACCTAATTTCATTTGCACGGCAGTGTAATTAATATCAAGTTGCGAAGAACGCCCAGAACAAGCAGTAATGATGAATAATTAATTCTGGTTTTTATTTCGCAATCTCAAGGGAAGGCTTTACTCTAGCATTACTAATTAAAATCCAAATATGTGGACGTCTGCGATGGAAAAGGTCCAGCTGTCGAGTTTAGTATTCGAGATATGTATTAGCGTTTGAAGTCGTCAGAGTCAAAATTGTCTATTTTCCGTTTTTATGAATAGAAAAATGTTCCTTTTAAAAGAAAATAAAGGAGTAAGATTTTTCAAAAGACAGAATGTTTTTGGTAAATTGACTCTTTTCATTATTCATTTGTTCATATATTAATAACATTTTTGTTCATATTTCTGAATTCCGAGAAGAAATCAGTACGATCATCAAATTTCTTTCCTCCGAATACAGAAAATATTTTTCCTCATTTTCAAAATGGACCAGGTTCCAAATTAATTTGCTCGTAAAAGTTAAACCATAATCGTAAATAGCTCAAAATTGCACATATTTGTCTTATAACTCCAGTTAACGAATGAAGCTCCCTTACATAATTAATGGTTTGCTCCATATCTGTACCAATTATATTCTTAATAAAAAAAAAAACAATTTGTAAAAACTCAAACACTAAAGTTTTACTCTTTGAGGGTATGGAAAACACAATACAGTTATAAAAATATCATACTCTCACATTAAAATAATAATTCCTTAAGATTGTTTCAAAGATTTCTTTCCTTCTTATTATATATATCATTTAAACTTGTAGTGGCAGATTTCAAGTAAAATATAATAGATAAAAAATCGAGAGAACACTGGGCAATGTAAAGCATGAATAACGGCGAATAATAAAGAGGCAGTTGACGAGGGCAGTGAAGTTCTGATAGAAAATGAGGAAATGTAAAGAGTGAATATGGGGTATATATATTGTGAAGAAAAGATACAGAGAGCAATTTCTTTAGGGAAAATTCTGTATCATTAAACCACGTCTGCCTCCCTGCGTACAAATGTCTCTTTTCCCAATACCGCAAATTACAATTTTTTCGTAATGTCTATTCACATTGAATGTGAGTGAAATTACTGCATGACATTGTCCGAATTTAGGTAATGAAGTTTATCCTGTGAATACAGAATATTTTTTTTAAATAATATAATACAAAAGAACATCCTGCAAATTAAATCTACAGGAATTAACACTGAATGTAATTAATTTAGGATTTGTCGATTCAGTATTTGGAAATTTATTCTGTGTGTAATTAAACGAAAATTGAGTGATCACTGATCAATTTTGTCACCCAATTAGGAAGTTCTGATCCCCAACAAATAATTTGAGGTTGTTCTGTAGAGATGAACCAGCAGAGATAAATCAGAAGCGAATTAAACTTGAATTTCGATTTCTCAGTGGATTCTACTGATTCCACTACTTCATCTTAGTAGATTGAGAGGAAACTTCCTCAATACTTTTCTGCTTCTTAAAGTTATTAATGTCACCAAGTTTTTCTATTTTCTTTTTCCGTGGAATGATTATTAACTTTTTCCATTCAACTTTGTAAATACAAAAATTTTAAATTAGTAATAATTCATACCAAGTTTAGCAATATTTGATTTGTCAAGAATATCAGACGGTTCGGGATTTAATTACACGTCACAACGTAAGATGGAAATTTGGCTTAAGTACACAAACTGTCAAATACGGGCATGTGTGCCTAAGCATCAGGATTCGAAACCAAATCTCAATTAGCATACTCATGTGAAACGTCAGTACCAGTTTAATTAAATTCTGCTATTAACCGACATTTTTCGTCAATAATCGATATTATTGATACATTAAACCGTATTTTCTAACTCGTAATTTATTTAAAATAAGTTACATCCAACACAATCAATAAATAAACATCAGTAAACCACTAATTGATAGTTTTCTCAAATTAAATTATTTTTCTTTAATTTGTTTATAACGACAAAAAATATGATTTATTTTATAATGTTTGTATATTACTTGAATTTAAATTCAAAATTAAAATCAATAAATATCAAAGATCATTAAAAAATCTTCAATTTTTATTTTTAACGATAAAATTGTCAATAAGATATTTTTATTTATGATTAAATAACTATTAGTTTCTGCTTTGCGAATACTTATTCATTTATCATTTATATTCATTTATATTTTAAAACTATTCATTTAATCGAGATAAATAAACTGGTTGTTAATTGCAATTATTATTGTAAGAGATATTGAAACTAAATATAGAAAATAGTTCAAATTAGAATTGATTGTTTAACAATAGTTACATGAATTTTTGCATTTTTACATTGGCTGTTCTTTCCAACTTTTTTCTGTGGGATCTTATTAAAATGAAACTCTCTTAGGAAAAATTTGGTTAAAAAGAAATAATAACTTTATGATGTTTGAAAAAATTTTAATAAATTTATAAATCCTTAGGATTGAATAAGAATTGCAGATTTTATTTACAATTGAAGCTATATCATAAAAATGCAAATAGATTTTGTTGAATAAACAATTTCAACCTAATTAATTTTTCTCCAAAAGACACTTAGATTTCTATCATTATAAAGGGTTGATGAATTTTTTTGGATTAAGATGACATTTGCATCCTTGATTGTTACCATTTTTTTAAACTCGAATATTTACATTATACCTGTATAATTATTCTCAGTATGATTCATAATTTGCAATCTCAAAAGATGATGTTACCAAATATGTCGAAAATATGAAAAACCTTGTTCTCAAAAACCTAACTGGCTTTTGAATGATTTGAAACTGCTTAATTTATTCACAACGATTGCTAATTTAATTTGTGATCGTTATAGCGAATGAGTATTTTCTTGTTCTTGATAATACAGATTCTAAATTATCTACTTTGGTAATGGAAAAAAGATTAATTTCCTTGAATAAAAAAACGTATTCATTGCCGTTACTTCTTTAATATCAAGGGGTTGATCATTTTGATTTTGAGCATACACCAGATATTAAGATTTCATAGATTTTACAAAGCTTCAAAAGATTTCCGAAGATATCTTTGAGGTTTGAAAATTTTAGAAAAATTTCAACGTTTCCGAAGTATGTTTAAATAATTGAAGGGATTTCTAATTATTTCAAGTGATTTGAACAGATTTTAAGATATTTAGAAGATTTTTAAAGGATTTCAAGGAGTTTCAGACCAACTTTAGAGATTAAAAAGATTGTTATGGAATTTCAAGAGATTTAAAAAGATGTCAAAGGATTTTTAGAGATTCTAAAAGATTTACAGCGTTTTAATGGGGTTTAAAGTATTGCAGGGCATATCACAACATTTTTAAAGGTTTCAATCAATTTCAAAGAATTTTTAGGAACTGCAAAGTATTTTGAATGATTTTAGGGATTTAGAAGGTATTTAAAAAAATTTTAGGAGATTTCAGCGCACTTTTAAGAGTATTACAAGTAATTCTAACATATTTCAAGGGATTTTACAGGTTTTCTAAGGATTTCAAGTAATTCGAAAATATTTCAAGAAATTTAGAAAAATCTTAAAAAATGTAATGGCTTATAAAAACTTTTAAGGGCTCTCATAGGATAATAATTTTGTAAAGGTTGTAATTTGTTTCAAAATATTTCACAAAATATTACAAACCCTCTAAAGATTTTAAGTGGTTTTAAAATATTTCACAAAATATTACAAACCTTCCAAAGATTTTAAAGTGGTTTTAACATATTGCAAGGGATTGAAAGAAATTTTTTAGAGATTTTTTAAAATTTTAAATTAAAAATTAAAAAAAATTTTAAATTTTTATTTTTTACATAAATTCAAGTGATTTCTAAAAATTTTAAGGAATTTCAGGTGATTTTTAGAAATTGCAAAATATTTTAAAAAATTTCAATGGAATCTAAGGATTTCAGGTATTTTAACAAGTTCAAACGATTGTGAGGCATTTTAAATGATTTTAAGGGTTTTCAACCAAATTAATGTGAATTTACGGGCTTGCAAACATTTTTAATTGATTATGACGGATTAAAAAAGAGGTTGTTTGAGATATTGTATGTGGTTTGAGGGAAATTTATGGGATTTCATAAACTTTCAGAAGATTTCAAAATATTTCAAAAAATTTTTAGAAGTTTAAAAGGTTTTAAAGGTTTCAAGAGTAGCCAAACCCTCATGTAATACTATGGCATTTAAGTATTTTAGGAGAAAAAAATATTTATTTCTATTGTTTTATAGGGTTGGTGGTCATATTTTAAGTATTAGGACTTATAAGTGAAGTGCCTAATTGATTGAAAATATGCATCTTTTTCGCTATTTCAGCCCTTTGCAGTACAATACAACTTAGTACTTCAAATATGAAAATATTAAAGAATCGCGCGCATGGCGCACGTGTTTGTTTACTTATTACATTATACTTGGTATAATTCAATATTTACTTTAAACAATTAGTAAAAGTAGGCACGTACAACAAAACAATTTCGTAGCCTGTTGAGTGGTTAATTAAGCTATTCACATCTCCCTCGAATCGTCCCTCCCCTCTCTCACTATAATCCCATCCCATCCCATCCCATCCCATCCCATCCCATCCCGAGTCGCCTAAAGCAATTATCATTCCAAATTAATAAATTAAATAAATAAAAATAACTGTTTCAAAGGGTTAATGTCAATAATCCCATTTACTTATTTTTCCGCGTTTACTCCTCGAGTCTCAGCAACGTTGAAATTGGAGCACTTCGAAAAAAAACCACTCATCATAAGTGTAAACACTTTTGGAAAATTATCCCAGCTGGCTTCAATGCATCCAGGCATACTGATACTTAATGAAAATAAACCCTTTCAGCTATAAAACGTTGATCATTAATTATTTCAATTATTTTTATTGAACTGACCATGTATTTTCTTCAGTTTTGACGGCGCGTGACGTCACACCATGTGTTTCATGCCATGAGGGTGCCACTTGTTTCGTTAAAAAAAGTCGACCTTTCCGGTTGATATTTTGTCACTTTTAAATAAATTATTAAATAAACAAAATAAAGTTTTAATTTCACATTTAAATTCTTTGGGAGTAGAAGTTTATAAAAAGCTTAACTATAAGGCAAACAAAATTTTTGTGGATGACCCTATTGACAATATTACGTACCAGCCTCGTTTCCAATAGCTAGTTTGCATTAATTTAAATAAAAAGTAGGATCATACTGTTATACACATCAGCCTTTTTTTGTTGATATCTATCACATTTGAACTGCCTTGTTTAAAAGAAAATTCTTAACTGTAAAATTAATGTCAGGAAAATTGACGAAAACATTTATACTGAAAAAAGTCGATACTCTGACGTCGATTCTTTGGTATCGATACTTTTGTGTTCAGATCGGTACTTGAATCGGGATCGAACTTTTTAAAGTATCGATACTTCGGCATCGATACTTTTTCGCAGTATCGCCCAGCTCTAAAGACTACCAAACATTATTAAGTGACCACGCATCCTTGGCGTCATTGGTATCAAATGTGGCATCCGACGGTATGAGCGCTGGTAAGAATTTTACTATTCTACGATGTATACTCAATATCAATATGAAAATTAAATTTGCATAAACTATTATTGTTTTGCAGCAAAAGATTTAAGGGATAATGGCTACGGGCAAAAATGCTCAGCGGGATGTCTATGCAGTAAGTATATAATTTACTTAAAACAATTAGTACTTTTAAAAAATATTATTATAATATATATAATATATTAATAAAAAAATATATATCTAATATATAATACTATTTTTAAAAAGCATTTCTGATGGATAAAACAATATGTATGCGTCTTATAAAAAAATGGTCATGAGAACATTTGTAGATTTTGTTGAGATCAACCATTTTACTTCTTAAAAATTTTTCGTATTTTGCATTATTTGACCGGACACCACAGCATTTTATTTTTCACGACATTTTTTTGAATGAAACTAAAACCGTGCATTTCACCAAAAAATGGTCAGAATAAAATTTGTAGATCTGTGTAAGATGAATAATTTCACTTCTTACAATATTTTTTATATCACACAGTTTGGCCGGAAAATGGATTTTTTGATTGTGTAAAAACTGTTTTTGTTGGATAAAACCAGAACCATTGATATAAATGGCTGGTAACAAATTTTCCCTTTTTTTTATACGAGCTTCCAAAAGTGTGTCAGAGCGGAATCCAATTTGAAATATTTTTCAAAACTTATCGCGTTCAAAGACAACGACGACGACAACGACGACGATAGACAGACAGACGCCGTCAGAAAAACCAGTTTTTCTGACTCAAGGGTTCTCATAACGCGGAGATTTGATGAAAACGGAAGGAGGGGGGGGGGTCAAATTTTACGCAAATTTTGTTTACTCAATTTTCGTGTTTCGTACCAGCTGAGGTCCATTTATTAGCATTTAAGCTACTTTCACTCTCGAATTACAAATTGTCATATCCGAATTATTCTGTTTAACTGGTAGTAACGAAACAGAATGAAAGTTACGTTCAGATCCTTGCAGGCAGTTATTTACACATAAATAATTTATTTTGTTGTAATATTCCTGAAGAAAATATGTTGTGTATCTTGGAAATGGCAGTAATGTTTATTAGTATTTATTATTATTGACACTTCCATTCACAGTATTAGTATTAAGTATAATATATTTTTCTTTTCTTACTTTCATAATTTTCTTATTGCAGAGGTTATCAAATTGGCTACAAAAAGCGGGTGATCGCATACAAGTTGAAATTGTGAAAGCTCTTAACTATTATAAAAATATATCTCAGCTTATGAAGTCTGAATCGACATTCAGATTTTCGAATATCTCTCATGCAGATTCAAGTTTGATCAATAAGTCCAAATCTCCATTTTCTGGATACTTCGCTGAAATCCTTAATGTCAGTTTGGTGCTACGAAGCCTTTGCAGAATTTTTTCTTTACATATCTTACTTCGTCACATCATATCTGATTCTCCAAAAATAGAATAAGTGCATCGTTTTTAGGATATACTGGCTATGGAAATTTTCTATCAGAAAATTCTAGTCCTATTTATCTCGAGAAACAGTGTTTTAAAATTTCAAAATATGTTAATGTCACTAGAGAAAATTTTGCATTATTCAGTTACTCATTTCACGATTTAAAATGCTATTCAGATTGTTACACTGGTAATACTGTAGAATTACTGCTTTTCTGATGTTCTATTACTTTACATTTAGGTCCCTATTGCATATTTCAATAAGTGTGCGAAGAAAACTAATAAAATTTGGAAGATTCAATAATTCCATAGTATTACATGGTGGTAGTATTAGTTAAAATTAATCTTAATAATTTTCAAAACCAACAGTTAACTTTATATATTTCAATGTTATACGATTGTATGTATGATTTGTTGCTTGTAATTTTCCTATTTACCTTACTGCGCATTTATAATATTATTTAAATCACCACCGAATGGTTTTAAAATTATAAGCTACATATCGAAATGTTTTTTTTATCAAAATGATTTATAAATTTACGTGACTTTTAAAGGATCAAATTTCTATTTTTAATTAATTTCCTTCACGCAGCACTTTTATGTTTTAAACTGATATTACCCTGTAAAATTTGGTCACCGTTTTAATACGGCGTTTGAGATGGATCAAATAGTTATTTTTATATTACAAGTTACATAGTTATACAAACCTGACTACAGTCTTTCTTTGGGCCAGACATTGGACGTTCTAAAGACGTCTTTAGGTTATTCTTCGTACGACTCAGAGATATTGGTCGCGATGTCCGAAGACGTCTCAGGATCAAAGATATTCTTAGGACGTCTTTAGGATGTCCCGGTGCCCACTGGCCATTAATATCTAATATATATTTTCCATTATAATTTAGCCTTTTCTTACACGGTGAAAAATGGATAGTCAAAATTGAAGTGCCAGAATTTAGATGGTCAGTTTGATCTTCTAGATAGTACCAAGTACCATCAATTTTTTCTTCGTATTCAGACAGACCATAATTTTATAGTCTGTTTGAACATCCATCGATGATTTAAACTCACTCTTAGTACAGTCAAATCGACACTCCAGAATGTAAAACAGAAGTGGCTGCGTCACGACCTCTACCGAACACCGAACGAACAAACCCGAAACTCGAAACGCATTTTTGGAGGGACTGACGTAAGGTTTGACGTTTGCCCTCTTAAACAAAATTTTTAATTAATTCAAACCACTTGTTGACACTTCAAACATGTGTCAAGAGTAAATAAAATGTGGAGAACATGTTGGAGAGTGGCTTGAGTGGTTTTTGTTCTGATTTTGAACGTCAAATTCGATACTTCCGAGGGATTAAGGACAGAGGCGTCATTTATTAATCAGTGCGTATTCTTAAAATTTCCGACCAAAAACGTGCTCAAAAGTTCGTAATTCGTTAACAAAGGAACAAGACTTGTAAGATTTGTGACACGCATTTATATTGTTTTCTAAATTTTCCAGTTTTCAAAATGTTTCAATTCAGCGCAGTGACTCCGATTCCTTAGCCTCTCGTGCTCAAGTTAATCTGTTGTCAAAGTTTCTATGCATATGAAATCATGTCTGAGGCATTCTTTATTCAAAAATAATAAAGATGCTTTAAGAATTGATGGATTTTATATAAATTCTCATGTTTTCAGGTTTCATTTATTAATTTAAATTTTCTTCTCTCGTCTCTCTTATTCTTATCAATATATATATATATATTAGGAGAAGGAAAACACATAATAATCCAGGGGGTACAAAAATTGGGCAACGTCTGTACGACATCGTTACGACATCTTTACGACAACTGTACGATATTCTATGTCCATGGCGTTAAGATGTCTTTGCGACGTCGTAAAGACGTCGTACGATCTGACAATGTCCTTACGATATCGTAAAGACACCTTAACGACATGGACATATGATGCCGTAATGGTGGCGTAAAGATGTCGTAACGATGTCGTAAATACGTCGTCAAATTTGGTGACCGCTGGGAAAGTTGACGCTCTGATATGATTAAGCTAACACTCCGAGATAATCAAGCTAAAATTCCTGAGATAATCAGGTTTAAACTCCAGGATGGTCAATATTAAACTCTGGGATAGTAAAGCTAACCGTCAAATTTTGACACACCGCCGATGGTACACTACACCATTTAGGGGGCTGTCCCATAGTTAAAACTCAAATATAGTCAGTCTGACACTCTAGATGTTTAGGCTGACTGGTCATTTTTCTCCGTGTACCTTGCATCACTTTGATATTGTTATTCAAAGAATTTATACATATTTTTAAAACCAAAAGATGTTTTTTTTTATATATAAGGGCGTTTGTTGGGTCTTTCATATATAAATATATTTTCTGACCTAATTCGCGCCTTTATGCCCATCATTCATCAGGGTATTTCTGAAATTTTTTATAAAGTCTACATAAAGCGTTAGGTTTAGTATTTCAAGATTTTTTGCGAATATAATAAATCAATTTTTGATACATTAATACCTAAAATATTTTTTCCGTTGTAAATTATCCTTCTTTTGCCTAACATCACTTCTATATGGTTATGTAAAGCATTTTTACATATTCTTTAAACTAAAAATGTTTTATACATATATATATATATATATATATATATATATATAAAGGTGCTTATTAGGTCTTTCATATATATAATTAAGAAATAAGGTTGAACGACGACCGCAGGGTCCCATTGGGAGCAACTGCCATCTAAAAATGACACCGGATTGCAGTAGGACCGCGGTAAATCACACTCATGGCCACGCCTCATAACTGTGAGATGGGTGGTCACAGGACACGACGAAATCACAACGACAGGCCGGCGAAACCCTCGTATGTTTTGAGACAGATCATTGTGTTTTATTTTAATCTTGCCTTTCGAATAAAATTGTTCCACCTGACGTGGCATGTGTCAAAGCTGTCAGGGCACAAATAACGTAATTTTAATAATGCTGGACGCCAGCCAGTTTACTTATAACTAGCAAAGAAAGGAATAATCTTTATATTTTTCAAGCAATAAGACTAATAATAGCGGGGTAGATAGTCAGGCGACCCAATTAAAGAACACGATAGAATTTCCAGGAAAATGTATAATTTGAAGAAAGAAACTTGCCAGATAGATACAGTGCACTTACATATTTGTCGAACGATTTATTCAGATTCCGTATTTTTTATAATTATTCTAGATATTTGTAAATTTTTGTTGTTATTTGTCGAGTACACAATCCCATCTTTTGTAATATTAACTTTATTTCGGAAACCGACTCTTTGAATTCTCAAACATGACAATATCACACTAGCTCGCAAGAGAGCAGACGAAAAGTGCGAAGGGGCCGCTCTCTGGCCGAACTTTCGTAGTCAAACGCACTGCGCATGTCTAATACTTCGCATGTGGGTATGTCAGATTCCGTCTCTATTGATAATTTCAAATATGAAAAAACCCTTATTATAGGTTTCTTTACAGGATTACTTTATTCAGTTCTTAAACCATGAAGAAAATTAATTATTTGTTTCCGAAACGACATACCTATCCTTGACGTTTACGATGATTTTAATTTTACTGTTACACTCTCTTCTTCCAAACCGTAACGCCAAGGTCAAAATTTGATAATAAATCTTATAAAAATATATAATTATTGTTAATTGGCAACTTTAGAGAAATTTTTCCTGCGACATCTGTAACACTATCTGAAATATTATATTGAATCAAGTTTTTAAAGTGTCATGACTTTCATAATGAACTGTAACATGATTTAAATTGAATAAACATAACTGGTTCCTGGAAATTCATTATATATTGAGAATAATCTTAGTAGCACAATTTAATATCTGATTTAAAAGAGATAGAAAAACTTATATTAAAGTAATGTTGGTAACGATCTAATCTTTAATCGCGTTTGTCATATAACGAATGACTAATCTTGTTAAATGAAAAGTTTTACAACATGAGGTACTTATATTATATTTTGTCGAATAAGGAGTGACTAATCTTGCAAAATGAAAGTTTTACGACTTAAGATACTTATATAATTGGAGATAAGAGTTTCGTGGACTACGCATACGTAAAAACAAAACAAAACATTTACAAGGCGCTCGCTTGGTAAAGATAGCGACTACTGTCCTAGAACAAAAGGAAATTATGTAAAGTAAATAGGAAGGAGTTCGGTTCTGTACATAAGTTCAATCCTAGCTACAGAAAAGTCTTTAATCATTAAAGGTTAAATTTGCGAACTTGAAGCATGTAGATTACTTTGGTGATTTCTTATACTTTGTCTTGATGATGACTTTGGTCTCCTGACCATATTCGAGTTCTGTTCTCTCCATCATTACTTCCTCGAGACTTTTTCTGACGAATGGCGTGGTTAAGGCTATAACTGCTAGCCTTCGTTTTTTCTCTGACAGTTGTCTTGCGCTTTGTGCATTTGAATTTGTAGGTTTTGTTACACCCTGAAGAGCATTTTCTCTGATTAGGAATCTCCTAGATCTATTAGGGTAATCCTCCTGATCGTCGAATCTAGCCTTAACCTTCCTCTCTAGTTCTTCTTCTCCTTAACCAATATCTGAATCTGAATATTCCGGACAGTAAAGCGATAGATCCCTCGAGCAGCCAGAGCATCTTCCGAGAGCCTGCTCGTGTTCTACTCCGTGAGGACAGATGCAGTCTTTGGTGTCAAATCCTTCTGCTCCCCAGACTTAGCAGAATCCCGGTCGATATGGCAAGTTACAATTCTTGTAATTGTAGTTTTTTGGACGGCAGTTTATACATCAGCGATATGTTGTCTTCCGACACTGGATACGAAGGTCTGTGTTCCTCGGTCGACCTTCGTGCCCTCCATCCTTTTTACGAGAACCTCGGCCCGCTTCATTATTATGTCCTTCAATAAGGACTGACTCAATATGCAGCAATCCGTCATGTAGACAGGCTGAGCGGTACCCCTTGGGTTGACGAGGTTTGGGGCTCCTTATTCCTTCAAAACGTATTCAAAAGATGATAAATCATCCACCTGCAATTCGGTTTCGTTTCAGATTCTCAGCGTAGACCTGGGCTGTAGTCATCCTGACTGGTTTCGTCAACTTCAATTTTGGTGGCCGCAGGTTCTTTATTTCTTCAAGCAGAGACTCAGACTCCTGGCTAAATTATACCATTTGGGGGACGTTAGTTGTAGCAATGGTAACATCAGTTGTCGAAGACGTTTTCCCAGGGTCTGTGAACTTCGCATCGTTTGGCTTGGATATCAGATCATCCTTAACGTCAGTTTCAGAACATTCGTCGGCTGATGTCCGGCTGTGTTCGACTTTCATTTGGAGTTTGATCGCCTCCAACTGCGATTGGATTTTCTGCTGTTGATCGTGGAGTCGTTTAAATTGCTCCGAGAGTGTATTCTGAAGAGATTCATCGGAACTCAGACTTTCAGAGTCGCCCATGATGACGAGTCTAGCTGCTTGTGACTGGAAACCAGGGTCCCGACAATTTGACGAAGTCGATACTGAAAATACATATTACTTAGGCCGCAAACTTCGACCTGGTATTTTCAAATCGCATACACTACATTTACCAACCAATTTACCGGTTTTGTCTGTCAATTCAACTGTCGTCGATCCCAGCACCTTGCTAACAAAGGCTGGCCCCAAGTAACGATGTGCCAATTTTGAGGAATAACACTCAGCTTTATTGCTTAATTTTTGATTGGGGTAATATACTTCAGTCCCGACGGTAATTTGTACTGACTTTATTCTACCCGAATTGGCTTTGGCGAGACGTTCGTCGGAGTACTTATTCAAACGATTTTCTATCTTATGACGAAACTCATCTATTTTACCCATTCGCTTAACCCAGTAGTCAACTGAACAATCAGTGGAGATATCTTTTTCGCTTTTAAGGGATTCTGTTACGTGCCTAATAACACCTTCGCCACCATGATTCAGAAAGAAGGGCGATATTCTACTATCCGAATGTGGTACAGTATTGTAAGCTTATAGGATTTTTGAGAAGTTCTCGTTCCATTCATTGTGACTGTCATTAATAAATGCGGATATCATTGGTTTAACCGTCCTATCAACGTGCTCGACCGGATTACTTTGGGGGTGAGTCAATGGGGTAGTTATGTGTTTCATTTCTCTAGCTATCAATTAGGCCTTTACGTCTTTGTTAACATATTCTACTTCTCTGTCGAACCGGAAATAGCTTAATATATTTCGTGTATAAATCCTGAGCGACGACTAGGTTAGAATTTCCCCTTTTTGTTCGCATTTGAGAGACCACGGTATCGACAGATAATTGAGCCCAAGTGGATTGCAATGGTCTTGTAGTTAACTGACCCTTCATTCGTCTTTCATTATATTTTACTTTTACACAAATCCCACAATCTTCAACGTATCACTCAACATCATAAGTCATTCTCGGCCAATACTAATTTTGCCGAATTCTATCTGGTGTTTTATCTTTACCTAAATGCCCTGATTGGGGAGTGTCATGATTTTTGAGTAGGATAGTCAGAATGTCACCGGGTTTCACAACTTTTTTTCAAGGAAGCTTATCATCTATCAGGGCTTTTTCGTGATCGCGGCGATAGTAAAACAGTTCGTTATTTTTGATTTTCCAATCATAAAGTCTATCGGGCTGCTCTTTAACCATTTTTTCATTTCGTACCAGTCTTGGTCACAGATCGTGTTTAACTGAATTCGCGCCTGAATAGTTTCCTCAATAACCTTTTCCTAACCATTAGGGTCAACATCCAGATCAAATATTCGGGAAAGCACGTCAGGTGCTTCGTTTGTTGTACCTCGTCTATGTTCGATTGTCTGTTGTGTTGGTAAAGATAAATGGCTTATCTTGCCAGGCGACCTATAGAATTTTTTAACCCTTGAAGCCATTGCAATGCCTGATGATCTGTGACGATTTTAAACGGCATGCCTTTTAAATAACACCTCAACTTTTCCACAGCCCAAACTACTGCTAAGCACTCCTTCTCAGTAGTTGTGATGTACAACTCTGTACCTCTCAGTGGCCGACTCAAAACCTCCAGTAAATTTTCATTAGCGGATCCAGAATCTTTTTGTACGAGAATCCCGCCCAATCCAAAATCAGTAGCGTCAGTATAAAGGACAAAAGGTTGTCCAGGTATAGGGACATATAACCGAGGAGCTTCGATAAGAGCCCTTTTTTAACTCGTCAAAAGATTTTTGCTCGACATCAGTCCACTTCCAAGGGACTTTTGTACTCTTCAACATATTTAAAGGACCCTGAATCCTATCCACGTTCTTTAAATGTCTATGGTACCTATTAACAAGGCAATTAAATCGATGTCACTGTGTTCAACCTTAAGGGACTGGAAAGTCTATAATTGGTTGTATTTTTTCAGGATTAGGTCTCATACCAAACTCATCGACAAGATATCCCAGAAATGTAACTTCTTGGCAAGCAAAACTACACTTTTCGCGGTTTATAACTAATTATGCCTCCCTATAAATCTCGAATACTAAAGATAACATAGCAAGATGCTCGTCGAGATTCTAACTGACTACGATCCAATCTTCTAAGTACGTGAAAATCTGGTCACACCATTTATTAGGTAATTTTCGCTCTAATATTAGATCTGTGAAACGCTTGTTTAAAATATCCATCGATCACTGGAAGGTTGAGGGTATTACGGTAAGACCGTAGGGCATTTTTTTCATTCAAATAATCCCTTTCCCTCTACAAAAAATGCTGTGTACTTTGGACTCTCTTCATTTATGGGAATTTGATGGAAAGCTTCACTCGTGTCAAGAGTCGAAATTATTTTAGCTTCGTGTAATTGTGACAAGATAGACCTCATATTATGTAAGGGGTAAGCTGGCTTTTTAGTTTTTCGATTAAGGGCTGATAGTTAATGCAGATTCTAAGTCCACCATTTGCCTTTGGGGCCACAACTGGCGAGCAAGCCCATTCGCTATTGCTTCGGGTATCGCTTCGACGGTATGGCTTTTAGCGATAAGGTGTTGGATCGTCCAACTCGATTTTATGTTTCATCAGAGGCGTCTCACTGGTAGATTCTGTGTCGAATTGAACGAATTCAGCGTCCAGAAACTCTTTTAACCTTTGAGTTTCGTCAACCGAAATGTGTGTACTTCGTTTGAACTGGTGGAATTATCTGACAAGGGGTAAACGTGTTTACTTCCACTTAAATACCACGCTCGTGAAAACGGATCTACCGAAACCTTAAAATTTAGTCAAAAGTCCATCCCGAGGATCAATTCGCCTGACAGTTCCGACAAAATACTAAACCATTGAAGTCCATAAAAATCAGATAGGTCTATCACAAAACCTACTACTCCAAGTCCCTTCTTCACTGACGTATTTCCAAGACGAACACCCGCCCGAGATGACAGGTCAGTATTCAATTTCTGAATCTGACAATCTTTGACGCGTTGGTAAGCTGACTTACTCAAAAACGGTCTTTCACTACCACTATCGACTATACCACGGATTTTTTCACAAAAAATATAAATTTTGATAGGTATCTTTATCGATTTAAGTGGTTCATTAAGTGCATCACTAGAACAATATATTCTACGCTGAGCCAGTCAATGATTACTATGTGGCCCAAATGAGGAGGTTGCCAGTTTCTATATGAAATCAGTTTCCCTTTTTGGTCGACTTCAACAGCGTTATTACTTTTCAATTTTCATCTGTTAGGGATAACAAAGTGGCTATTCTCATCGTTGATCCACCCATTTCCTTACATTTCACATGAGGTTTCTTCCAATATTTGAAACTCTAACAATTCGGGTCTTTAATCCCCAATTTAATTCTATCGACTTCACTCGACTTATCCAGATCTTTAACTTGATCAATTAAAAATGTCTGTCGATTGTTTTCGCCTTCTTTGGTCAGAAAAGGGTTGTGTGCAGCCTCGGCTTTGCCCGTTTTTTCAGTAACTTGAGGTGTAGCTACTGAGGGCTTTTGCCGTTTCCCGGAAGACTGGGACAGTTCTTATTTATGTGGCCCACATTTCGACAGAGACAAAACACTAGCTGTGGTTCCAATGTACAGTATCGTAACGTATGTCCTACTTGTCCACAATTATAGCAAAATAATTTTGTTTCATCAAAAGGAGTCTTAGTATTATCAAATTTTTTCTGTTCGTCGTGAGAATTATTGGAGACATTTTTATTCGCCTTGTTATGCTGATTTGTTTTGTTGTCAAAGCTTTCTAAATTCTGTTCCAATCTCTGACGACCTAAACATTTAGAGACTACGGTTTCCTGTCTCTTGTTCGAGTTTTCGGTATGTTTATGTTGTATCGCGTTTAAGTGAGTGACTTGATCACCATCATAATCACTGTCAGTCGCTTTTGGTTCTGATTCGTTACCGTCTTCGTCAGAAGAGTCGAATTGCCCCTGCACATAATTCAACTCGGTTTTAGTAACCCGTGAGCGAACTTTTTGAGATTCGATTGACCTTTGATACAAATAATTTCGTTCATTAGCATAATGGAGGAAATCAGTATAACTCTTCAAAGGTAGATTCAGAATCTTGAAGGCTGGCCGTGGATTGAACTTTGTTAGAATCTATTTTAACTGTTCCCTGAAGTCAGGTGGGTAATGCGTACGTTCAAATATAAGTCGGGCTCGACATGCGAATTCAGCTAGTGTTTCGCTCTTTTCAAGTTTTAAATCGTGCACTTCGAGAAGGAGATCAGCTTCATCTTTTTTAACTCCCCATTCATAGTGGAAAGCGTGAAAAAAATCTTTTCACGTACGCCACGAGCTTTTATTAACTAAGTATCACGACCTGTACGAACCATCGAAGATCTTAGACAAACAGATCCTTATCTATTCCGCTAGTACTCAAGTAATCCTTCAAAGTTAAAAAAAAAGTGTTCCGGATTTCCTTTTGTTCTTGAAAATGTAATTTTCCATGAGCTAACTATTCGATCTATTTTTATTGGAAGAACTCTCGCTATTCTCAGAATTGATAGAATTTCTGTTTTGCCTTTGGTTCAACCACGGCGCGCCTCGTGTTGTTTGTGAATTTCTCGACGGATTATATCGAAAAGGTTGGTCACTGTCCCTAGAGTCATCATCCCCCCAAGAGAACAATGAACCAGTTCTTCGTCCGGATGGAGAATCTCGACTCATTGAAGGTAAACCGAGCGAATCAAATGAATGAACTGTGACGTGACTGATGCTACGATCCCTATCATGACGATTTTGAGAGCTTTGATTTGAATTCTGCGACATTTGACGATATTGTTCTTCAGTAACGTAAGTCACTCTGTCGATAATTTGTCCATCAAGTGTTAGGTGGTCAACTATAACTTCAATAAATCGCAGGGGTGAGTTTTCATCCACATTTATAGTATTATTTTTTAAATTATCGACTACCTGAGAAAATCTTGAACTCGCGTTTGAGGGGAAAATAGGGTCTGTCAAAGCGTCATTTTGGGAGTGTACATGACGTAACTCTCTCTCAATCGATGCCCCTCTGTCTGTTGAAACGTTTCATATTCGGGTATCTGTTTGGTTGATCGCAATATTTTCTTGTGAACAACCAGGGAATGAATTATCCTCCCTATAGGATCTATTTCGACTGGGTGAAAACCTAGCGAAAACTCCCAATCTGTTCGGAGGATTTTCTAGTGGTCTATTTTGAGTCCGAAGGCGCTGGTTGTTTATCGCGTCAATGTTTGATTCATCATCCGCGGACCATTTTGAGAGATCGAAATCCCCTGGTGATCTTGACAAAATGTCTCCCCCCATGCATCTATGCCTACATGGTACACGTTGTACGGAACTGACGCTTTCGTCTATGGATTCAATTCGATCCAAATCTATTAAGGTTAATTTTGATAACAATTCCTGATGAGTTTTAATCATATCAGTAAACTTCGTCGACATTGACTGGACCGAGTCCTCCAATGCCTCTAACCTACCGTTTGAATTTTGAGGAAGCATCCTTTCGGCGGCGAAGTTCGTGTCTTACGACCTCTACTTTTACCGATACCTGTTGGGAAATTATTATTACTTGTTCGAACCCTCTTGTTTAGACTTTCGGTTGGAGTCGGATTCTCCATTGCGACACTATTTGACTGATCCATGTCCTCAGTATTTGACATAACTCCGTTCATAGGAATGGTGTTAAAAACACTAAATTTATATAACTTAAAGAAAACGATTCTAAAGAAAACCCCCAACCAAAGTCTTAGTTCTCATATGCGGTGTGTTAAATCCAGTTTTAAATCAATTAAATATTGGGAAAAGTCCCGAGAAAACGACAATTTTCTTTGAAAAATAATCAACGAGACTTGAATCGATTTTGATTACTTCTTCAATTAATTACTGAATAATAGCCTGAAGTTTAATAGTAGGCTCACATTTTTAATTCAAGCGATAATTTTATGACCTCGCTTCATAGTAATTTTAATTTTATTCAATTGTATGAGAAGCCAAGGCAAGACCTACGCAGTTATTCCACAAAATAAATATTTACTTTCATATTTTATTTGCAACGTAAAATAATCCGAACGAGATCTGAATAAATTAACTTTTGAAATATCGACATTATTTGATAACAGAAGAGCAAGATCCACTGTTTACCAATTTTCAAAATTCAGTTTCCATTTTCTGTCGAAAAATTAGAGCGAGATCTAATTAATTTAACGACATTCATAATATGTATTTGGATTTTTAATTCATTGTTAAATAATGGTTAATTAATCAGAGCAAGATCTAGATCAATTAACCTTAATTCAATGTAAGTCCCTACATGGAATATTCATATTCTCTCATAATGTTGAATTAATTTCTATTCGATTTCATTGATTAGATAACAAGAGCAAGATATGTACTATTTAACGTCAATGTCAAAGTTCTAGGTTTCCGAGTAAATTGACAGACATAACCTTAAAATGTGTAATTCACATTCAAAATTAATTTTGTATAATTTCATATGACAATTCAATTTACATACAATATAGTGTCATATTTGAAAATATTTCAAGCGATAGATAGTACAGAATTAGAAAAGACGCAGAGAGCATAAAGCATAACCTTGCTAGAAGAAGCATGTTTATATCGCACACGTGCGGGATGGGAGAGCTAAGCAATGAGTCAGGCATGCACAACTTTTCTTTCCATAATTTAAACCAGCTTTACAAGATTTTATTTTAATTTCAATGGGTAGCTCAAATTGACTTTAATAATATTTCAACCAAATTTTCCCAATTTGCCCAAGCTGGGCGCCAAATGAGACTGAACAATTTGTTTTATCTTAATCTTGACTTTCAAATCAAATTGTTCCACCTGAGGCGGCTTGGGTCACAGCTGTCAGGGTTCAAAGTACGTAATTTTAATAATGCTGGACGCCAGCCATTTTACTTACAAATAGCAAGGAAAGGAATAACCTTAATATTTTTTAAGCAATAAGACTAATAATAGCGGGGTAGGTAGTCAGGCGACTCAATTGAAGAACACGATAGAATTTCCAGGAAAATGTATAATTTGAAGAGCGAAACTTGCCAGATGGATACAGTGAACTTACATATTTGTCGAACGATTTATCCGGATTCCGTATTTTTTATAATTATTCTAGATATTTGTAAATTTTTGTTGTTATTTGTCGAGTACACAATCCCATCTTTACAGACAGACACATTCGTAAAAACCTGTTTTTTGGGTTCAGGGGGTCTCAAAACGTGGACATTTAACAAAAACCGGGGGGGTCAAATTTTAGACAAATCTAACACCTTCTCTGGATGAGAATGTAAAAAATGGCGGCGGTTTTTCCGATAGTAGTAAAAGTCGATTTTCTCAAAAAACCATACTTATATTTTTTTCTAACTTTTGTGGCCAGGAGAATTTTTGCTTATGAAATCGAATTTTTCAGTTTTTCTCGCAAATAAAAATAGATACGAGAAGATTTTAAAATAAATGTTTGCACGTCTAAAAAACTGCTATGAAAATTTCCCCTCACACTTTTGCAAAGTCTTGCATAGTTTGAGAAAAAATTTAAAAATTGTATTTCTGTAGAAAAAAATCTGCTGGCCTCAAAAATGGTCTGGCCACATTAAGCTGATAAAACGCTTTTTTTTATTCGCAGAACCGCAATCCCAATATTTTTGAAAAGTTTCTGCTGATAGAAGAAAGGCATCCTATCAGTTTTGAGCAAGCAATAAGATTATTATAAATTTAGATTAAAAATTTAAAGCTTTTTCGGGTTTCAATCGTGTGGAAAACTAAAAATCTTGCCGAGGTTTTGTCAACATTGCAGTTCACTTCTTCAGGGCTGACCTGAAACTGAAGTTTCAGGTTATGTTGTTCCTATATATATTCTCTACGATAACAATGATTGTCACGAGAGCCTTATGGTGGGGACTGCTCGAACTTGATTGGCCGATCAATTCTTTTTTATAAAACCCGGGAGGACATAATGCCAAATCGGATTGGTATTATATCTATTGTTCCTATTGATGTTATCAAGGTGTTTTGAGATTTCGATTGCTTCTCTATGTTTTCTTGGAAAAATATTGTACGTTTCTGCGATAACGGTAGTTTTTTCAAAGAAAACGCTATGTCTTGTTTCAAGATGATGCTCAGCTAGTGCTAATTGTGTGAAATGTTTTAGCCTGACTTTACTCTTATGTTCCTTCACACCTTGGCTCACCACCCTCCCGATTTCTGCAATATAGACTTTGCCACAAGAACCAGGGATTTTATATACACCCGGATCACTGAGAGGTGCATTTTTATCTTCAGCGTTGTTGAGAAATTGTCCAATTTTTGTAGGTGGTTTGAATAGGGTTTGAATATTGTGTTTGTTGAGAATTCTTCCCATTTCTTTTGTGATAGCTTGAATGTAGGGTGGGATGATGGTCGTTTATCTCTCTCTTTCTTTAGTGGGTTGTGATGACTTGTTTTTTTAAGTGTATTTTCTCATTGCTTTCTCAATTTGTTTGTTTGTGTGATGGTTTTGTATTAGGATTTTCACAACATTTTGTAATTCCTTTCATAAGTTATCTTTATCTGTTATGGAGACAGCTCTTTATACAAAGGAATTGATGACCGATTGCTTTTGAGATGGGTGGTGGTGGGAGGAGGCATGAAGCTATCTGTTTGTATGGGTGAGTTTTCTGTCAAATTCGCGTCCTAATATGTTATCAGATCTTTTGTAAACTAGGATGCCCAAGGAAGGCAATTTTCCGTTTTGTTCAATTTCCATGGTGAACTTGATATTAGGGTGTAAATGATTGATGAAGTTGAAGAACTTGTGTTCGCTATCACAGGTGAGATTGGAGATCCCATTGCTGCCCTGAAGTTTGTTCATAGAATTGGTAATTGAAAGTGAAATAAGTCTTATTGAGACAGTGTTCTATCAAAGGTATGTAATCGGTAGGAAAGTTTGCAAAGGATTTGATAATATCAATTGTATCCTAGATGGGTACTTTCGTAAAGAGAGATTTTACGTCGAAACTCACTAAGATGTCTTGGGGTTGAATATGGGTCTGTTGTATCTTTTTCTTATGAAGTATATAGATTTTTGTTTGTGCGTGATAGAGTTTCCTGTAAAAGGATTCAGTTCTTTGGCGAGAAAGCGTGCTAGGTTGTAAGTAAGTGAGTTTATTGCGCTGACGATCGGTCTGAGTGGAATGTTGTTTTTGTGGATTTTCGGGAGTCCGTGAAGTCATGGAAAGATGAAATTAGTAGGTAATAATTGAGCTTTTGCTTAACTGTCAAGTCTAGAATCTTTTAGGAGGGTTTTTGTTTTGCTGACTATTGTTTTTGTGGGGTCTTTTTCAAGTTTTTCATATGTATCGTCAGTTAAAAGGTCCATGATTTTGTTGTTATAGTCCACCCTATTCATTATTACTGTTGTGTTGCCTTTGTCTGCGTGTAATATTATGATATCTTCATTCTGGATGAGTTCTTGAATTGCTGCTTTTCCTTGTTTTGTTAAGTTTGAGGAGGGAAGTTGGGCTTGGCGTAAGATGTTGGCCGTACCACGCCGTACGTCATTCGCTTTTTCGGGTGGAAGGCTATATATTGTGGATTCCAAATTACTGATGATTTTTTTTTCGGGACTTTGGAGGGAGGTAATGCAAAATTATGTCCTTCATATAAGGCTTAAATCATTTCATTGCTGAGAGGATGGTTAAAGATGTTTTTTACTGTGTTAGTTAATGGTGCATGCCTTACTGGAAGTAATTTGTCAAATTTTATTTTTTGTTTTCCAGTAAAAAGATCTTTAATCCATTGATGTTGGTCAAATGATATGCAGTCTGATGTAGACCAAATGTCAAATCTAAAAGTTTTTGATGAGAAAAGGTGAACTTTCAATTGTTTCTTGGAGGTAGTGTACAAGACAAATTTGGTACGTTGTATCCTTTCTTTCAAAAGAAGCAGACTTGTTTCATATAGAATTGATTTGGATTAAGATGTTCTCAAACGGGTTTTCAACTGTGAGAACTTTGGGAGGATGTTATTGGCCCTTTAACGTTTTGAGGAATCTGATGATGTTAGTAGCTTAGCTTGAGAAGACCTGAGCTTACTGAAATTGTTAGTTTTAGTAAGAAAACTCTCCCCGTAGAGTTCTGTAATAATAGATTTAATGCTTTCACGATGATTCATTATGATAAATTTAAATTAAAAATTTGATTGTCCAATCAAGTTCGAGCAGTCCGAACCATGAGGCGCTTGGGCCAATCATAGGCATCATAGAGAATCTATATAAGAACAACATTACCTGAAACTTATGTTTCAGGTCGGTTCTGAAGAAGTGAACAGCAATATTCACGAAACCTCGGAAGGCCAGATATGTCTAATTGTGGATAGACAAAAACTGTGCGCCCGAAAAAGATATATAAATTTGTTATGAATTACTTTTTGATTCGACGCGTAGTTTATGTTTCATTAGTACAGAAAGCAACACTCAAAATAAAAAAATTAACTTTTTGGACAAAAAAAAGCTATGAAAAAAAAAACCGTTGGATAAAAGCAGTTGAACAGAAAAGAGATACAGTTTCTCATATTTTTTTATAGGATGCATAGTTCTTGTTTTACACGTAAAAATAACATTAAAAAAAAAAATTAAATTTTTAGAAAAACGACCCAACGTACGAAAAACAATTAATCAACTGAAGTTTGATATCCAAAGATGATCTATATTTCTTGTGATCATTTTTTGAAGAAACCCGTAGTTTTTTTCTAATTGTACAAAATAGCAGTAAGAATAAAAGAATTATTTTGTTTGAAAAATGGCACAAGGTTTCGAATGAAAAATAACAGACAAATGTTGTTCACCTGAAAAGGATGTACAAGTATGTTATTGATCATTATTAGATAGGACAACTAGATCTACGAATTTCTTATATACTTTTTTAAGAATACATTAGACATACAAAAAAACTTTTCGGAAAAACGATACAAGTTATAATAACATTTTATTTAGCAAAATTTTCCGCCTACATTGTTTCTAAAAATGTCCTTACAACCACTTCACGCTAGGATGCGTATTTTAGGGTTTTTTAAAGAAAGCTCACTTTTTTTAATTATAAAAACGAGAAAATAAAAATACGCATGTCTCAATACCAATCTCAAACTTGCGAGTGAAGCGAGTCGCTCTCGATGAGAATGTGTCCGCGCTAAGGGCAGACTTTTTTAAATACACTTGGAGCATTAAAATTGCATGAATCTTTTTTTCTTTCTACAGAAATTTCATCAGGTATGCCACCCAAACCAAGGGACTCTCTGGAAAATATTGGAAGGCGTAGTGAAAATGCCAATCGCCAAGGTAGCCCTAATACCAATAAAAATGGATAAGAGAATTGTCAACAAATAAACAGTTTAAAACGTTCATTTACTAAATTTTTCACAATTAAGGTTGATATATGTATAATAGGGGGGTTAAAAAAAGTGAAATTTGTGCTATGCATTTTTAACAGCAAAAAATTATAAGTTCTTGATGTTTTAAATATGCTGTTAAATTTATTTTTCAATCGATTAATATCTTTTACCTTCTCAAACGCTTTGAAAGTACCAACTTGATAATAAAAATATATCAAAAATTGAAACGTAATCAACTTTTTTTTTAAATCGAATTATATCATTTTTAAATTTCTCACATAAAATTACCTCAAAAAATTGTATTGCCTAATAAATTGGACAGTTAAATGAGGGTCATACGTCAATCAAGAGCGGAGATGCCTCATTTCCGAAACAAGGCGGATTTTACACAAAAATTGTCATTTTTAAAAATTAGTAAATCATTCATTTACTTCTTATATTTGTTTCCAGTAATTTTCATCACATTTTTTTCAATATGGTATCATTCTTTGCCATTCTCAAGATGCTTGATGAGTTGAAAAATACTATTCGATTAGAAAAAATTGTACAGTATATTCAGCTCATCAATATCTGACAATTTTTTGCTATTAGAAATCGATTGCTAGAAATTTATTCTTGTACATCCGAAATTCATAAACTGGTTTCCTCTTTTCACAGGAATGTCAACAGGTATACCTCCCAGAGGAGCAACATATCTGCATGATGTTGGGACGAGTAGTGGACATGGGAATCATGAAGGTAACCTTGTTCTCGGTCGTTCACTTATATCGTGGTTGAAATTTTGTCATAAGGATAACCCCGGAATTTCACCGAGAGTGGGTGCCATTCTACAAAATTGCACTTGCTCCCGGCGAAATTGCGGTAACGTTTTAGCTGTAACTACATTTCACAATAGTCAAATAGGTGATTACAGTCTGCAATGGACTCCATACGATCATCCGGCGGAAGTCTCATGCACCTTAGGGAACCGGAGCGATGCAAGGACGACGGCCTCCTGCATTTCCCCGTAAATGTCTTAGCATTTAGTTGGCACGCTGGGAAGCTATTTAGGCTATTAACACAGGAAAAAGAAAGTGTGAATCTGACGCTAATTTCAGAATCAGCATTTCCTACAACAAAACTTAACTTTAGCAGTGTGAAAGGTAACCTGTCAAAAGTTATCGTTTCCGTTGGAATTGGGGTACGAAACGCATTTCATAAGGGCATTGAAGTACGAAACGATATTCCGGGCATACCAGTCGCAACTTCCTTATAAGATTTTTATATCTCTCTTTCTTTCAATTCTCCAGGGCTTTAATGTGCTCGTCGGCTAGTGACGAAAATTTGATATCGAACATGGTTTGTTTCCCGAAGTCAAGGAGGACTATATCAGGCCTCGGGTTATAAAAAGAGAAACAGTTGTCGAGAATATGGAGTTGCAGTATATGCTGCACTTCTTATTTTCGGCAATTGACTCTACTTCCCTAGAAGCGCAGGATGTAGCGGTAACAGCGCTAATGGAGTAAAAGTGACGTATGAGTTGGGCAATTAGATAGTATGCCGTCTAGGTACTCGGGATGTGCTTGGTACCTTCTGCAGCTCTCATTGGAATTGTCTTTGTTCAAAAATGTGGCCGCAGTATGCTAGAGTGGAAATCACAACTTCTTGTCACGCCAAAATGAAACTCTCCGTGTCCGACTTCAATCCAGGATTGAATGATCCTTGACATTTCTGTGAAAAAGGCCATGCATTCTCTTGTCAAGGAGCTGTTCACGGAAGTTTTTCTTTCATGCTTTCTTGATCTCGCTTCTTCGTGTTTCCTGGCCATTTCAAGAAGAGAATCTCGTCCATTTGCGACTATTTGTGCTGCACGCAGAATAGTCCCTTCGTAAAGACATTCGGGATTCAGTATTCTGCGACCACCTTCACAGCGTAAGATGTAAAATTGCAGAACAGTGGTCTTGGAATGCATGCCTTTGTCCATGTTCATAACGTTTCGCGACTCGATATTGAGGAATCTGAGCTATTTTTTCGTCCACGGAAGCACTCCAAATGAACACGCCACTACTGGGACGGCAAGCATTTTTGTTTGCAGATACTTTTTTCCTCTCCGAAAGTTCAGAAGACCAATAACGTCAGATAAGACGTTCGTATATACATTGAAGAGGATTCTTTATAGATGATACAATCTACTGAGTGTACTTATCAACAATCCATATAGCCAGATCTAGTTTTTCTTCATTTCCAGCAGAGATCATGAGACCGTCCATGTAAAACACACGCGTGACATTATGCTTTTGATATCCGGGTCAACCGCAGAAGTGCCCCTGGGAAAGGCGGAGTACGAGAGATAATGGCAAATAACGTTAGACAAAAGAGGATAGGGCTCATGGTTAATATGGTTTTCCAAAGCGGCAACAGTCTCCCTATGCACCTTACTAAAACATGTAAGCTTTTCAACAGATATATGATAAGCCTTTAAGAAGTTGTATCGATTATCTGAACAATCCTATCATTCACGAGAGTTATGATGATCTTACACAACGTTTTCAGACAAGTTGTAGACCTGTAATTCTGAAGGTGAGACATGTTGCCCATTTTGAGGAGGAGCACTGTGCGTCCGTACATCAACCCTTTGCAATGAACATTTCCGAATTTAGATTTGAGGTTAAAATGTGGGCTAGATGCTGCTGGTTTGAAAGGTGTTATGAGGGCACTAAACTGCGCCTTGAAGGTATTTATGTTCTTTGTATGTAGATTCAGTGGGTGCCAGACTTCTGAGGCTTCTCTACAAGTGTTTCGACCACCTTTATTTTGGGTTGGTGGTCGACATTTATCTGAGGAACTTGAAAGGATCAAGATGGGTCAGAGAAAAACTGTTCATTTTCTCTGGCCAACCTAACGATCCACTCTGGAACTCTCCTAGCGTCAGATAGTACATGTATTCTGTCAACATCGTGCTGCATGATGGCCAGCAGCTTCGACTTGTGAAGTGTGTGACGACGGACTTGTGATGACATACATTCCTGCCAGATGTTATGTCGACAATCACACACTGAACGCGGGATGCGTACAGTTTTGCCTCGTATACCTTTATGCGGAGTTGATGAATTCGTCTTTTATTCTTATGATCAGCCATTGGTTTTGTTTCACAGTTTGCATTCGCCAAAATTTTTGCTTCTTCATAAACACTACAATTGATAGACCGTAGCCCGGACTCTACGGACAAATCTTAAAAAAAGGCGTTATTTAATTCATTTGATCTTCGGGCTTGAGAGAAACATGGATATTGAGGTTTCTGCTAGTTCAAAATCGTCGTTTTTCCTTTATTAAATGCCTGAACGCGGTTGATCGCAGTTTCGCCTCTATGTTTTGTTGCATGCTTGTTCTGGCTGGTCGTGATCGTCCCTGAGAGATAATAGCGATTTCAGGACAAGGAGAAATATTAACATCCAGATTCCTCCCAAGCCCAAAGATTTGGCTGAAATGGATGCCTCTCTTCATGAGAATATCTCGGTGGAGTTTGACATCTGGATCATCAATAGTTCTGTTTATGGCACGGCAAAAGCTTTGGCTGATTGAAATCGAATACTAAAGGCGACAATAGATCAAAATAACACTAGATAATTTGCAAAGGAGCGTTCCTTTACAAACTCGTGGAGGAAGCGCCCGAGACCCTTAGCCTGAATTTTAACATTAGTAGTGAGAAAAGTGCATTACTCTGTACAGATGCCTTACTTCTAAAAGCTCACGTGCAGAAAGCTGAGTTTGATAAATTGCGCAAACAGCTACTCGACAAGAAAATGCATATAAATTTTCTCAGAAATGTAGAAAATCACTCCTTCTCGATGAAGCAAACTCATGCTTTCCTTAGATCATCAGGACCTAATGCAGTTGCAGAGAGTAGTAATTTTTGCATGCCCCCACCTCTACCGCTATTCGGCAGTTTATTTTTATCAACGACGTTCATTGGCTGCCCCCACTAATGCGGGTGTGGCCGTAACGCCCGTACAGGGACCGTGGTGGGATATGACGAAACTGCGCCTGTAGAATAAAAGGAAGTTGACTGTTTAATTATAGAATATCATATCCAAAATTTTCATTACACTAGAAAACAAATATGATTATTATTTATTCTTTGTCTAACGCAATTTTCAACTTGAAATATAAAATTCATATGAATACGAAACTTGTACACTTCATCTCATCTATCCTTTTCTTCAATGTTTGAAAGTTGTTGTCTCGATATCTAGCATACATTTTTTAGCAAAGGAACATAAGTGTTCACCCAAGTAGATTTATTTTTCACAAGGAAGACTAAGTTTCCTCCAAAAAAGATGAATTTTCAAAAACCTTTTATTATTAAAAAGATCGACTCAGAATCTTGCAAACTTTTTTTAACATTTTTATAAATCTTCAATTTATTTGAAATCTTTGAAAATTAATCTTTTTAATGAGAAAATCATTCAAAATGTTTTCAGAAATCGTATCAAAAATCTAAACCTGATAAATATCGTTTAAAATGATTTCAATTGTTCTTACTTTTTTTTCATCCTGCAGAATTAAGATTGCCTTAAAATGTTTCAGATTTTTTTGTGACGGTCTTAGAAATCCTTTTCAATTATTCAAACATTTCCATATATTGTGTTAAAACACTTTAACAACTAAAGGATTTTCTTTCAAACCTCTTACAGATAGTAGAAATTTCAAATGTCAATCATGAAAATTACAGAATTTTTAATTGTGAATCTTGAAGCTACATCGTTTTTGATTGTAAATTGTCAGACTTAAAGATTTGTTAATATGACCAAATCACAATTTAGAAGTCTATAATTTTGAAGAGTTACAATTCGAAATTCTTGTATGTATTTAATTGCAAAACTTAAAACATGCATAACTTGTAATTGTAAAATTTTCTAATTCAAAATCTTTAATTTTCAATATTTAAGATTAACAGTCTTACAATTTTGAAGAGATGCATTTGTGGATTTTGAATATTTAAAAATACAGAATTACAAATTATTCAATTTTTAAAAGATTTCGATTTCATAGGTATGTCATTTCAAACTTTTTTGGAAAACAATTCAACTTTAAAGATTTACAATTGAAAATCCTTCAATTTCAAAAATGTTCATCTCTTCAATTTTGAATATTTGCATGGAATGACTCTACAATATTTGATGTGCATAGTAGCGAATGATGTCTTCATGCATATTATATTTATTATGAATATTAATATTTACCTTTGTTTTTCTTCTTACAGAATGGAGAATCCCACCACTGAAGACTTTAGAGCAATTATTTCCTGGATACAATGGTGTCTTGCCTCGCCTACAACAAATTCCAAATAAAGATACTGCAAACTTTCACAATTTCCGACAACTAGGTGATCGCAAAATGGTCGATCCAGAGCCACTTTCCTTCTCAATAAGGGATTACGTCATCATTGGATGGTTGAACGGGAGGTTTATTGCTCCGCTAAGCACTTGTTTTCACACATCTGATGTGTTCGTCGTATTTGATATGATTAAAGACCAGTGGTATACTATGCATCAACATGAATTTCGAAAATTGTGTATAGGCCGTCATTTTGAGCTTACTCGTAAGCGCGACGAAGTTGCTCATTTACACAGACCAACATCGAACAGACAAATAGACCTACAGGCACACCTTGCAGCATGCGAACATGCAAACCGTGAGGTAGACCGTATAGAAAACGAGCCAGACGAAAGAATACCCATACTACGCGAACATCTAAATACCTTTGGAAACAGAATTCTAGCAATTGAGACAGGATACAGTGATGCATATAGAAATGCGACTATTAGTTACAAAAATAAACATGCATAAAATCAGACCGGTATGACTGACTATGAGAAATTGGTCTAATTCCTATAAATTTTCTACACATTCCAGGTTGAAATTCATTTACAATTGCCTAACCTGATGTTTCATGAATTAATTTGTTTGATTTTGTAAAATTATTATACTTAATAACTTGATTTATTATTAAATCGTTACTTTGATGGGCACGAAAATGACGATAGTTCTTTTTTGGCCTTCTTATTCCCCGCGACCCCACTTCCATTATTTTCAAGCTCTGCTAAGTTATTATTGATATTTATACTATATACCAAACTCAAAATAAAACATTATCAACAATCTTTTCTGATCCTGATTGTATATATTCAAATCGAGACGGGATGAGATTCAATAAATTGAAAACCTACCTTTCTCGACAGCAAAAATACCTTTAAACACGGATAATATCAAGCGTGATCAGAGAAATTCTCGTCTTGGCGTGCACCTCTAGCGACGCCTTAGTAAGCATGAATAACTAATCAGGGCGAAAATAGAATCTTATCACATAATATAATTGAAAGCTATCACCTATTGAAAAATTTCTACTAAAAAAATAATATCAGAGATAATACAACCTAAAGGAATGCCAGTCGTAAAAAGACGAATTTTTGAAAACATTTTTTGATTTTTAACCAAATTTTTCAATCTTTAACTACGGAAGATGCATTTTTGACCAGAAATATAATAATCACATCTTCGGGCAGAAATTTGATTTTTAACAAAAGAAAAAAAATTTTCAACACCATAGTAAGATTTTCAACCAACAAAATCAATCTTCAGTCAAAAAGATAAATTTTTGATCAAGGAGATAATTATTTAGAAAAAAAAGAACAAATTTTTAACAGAATAATAAATTAAAAGAAAGTGTTTTGGGTTTTAATCGTGTAAAACTACGAATCTTGCCGACGTATCGTGAACATTGCAGTTCATCTAGTTTCTCTATTGCATAGTTCAGCTAGTCTATGTCTTAGATGAGAGAAGTGTCGTCAACATAACGGCACCAAAATTGCGGTTCAAGCTTGGATTAGTTGGAAATTTTAGTTTCTAGATGTTCTATTAGGATGTAGGCTATTGCAGGTCAGATTGGAGATCTCATTGCTGCTCCTGAGGTTTGTTCGTAGAATTGGTTATTAGAAGATAAGTAAGTATTATTGTGACAGTGTTCTATGATAGGCATGTAATCGGAAGAAAACTTTGCAAAGGGTTTAATAATATCGATTGTATCAGAGATTGGTACTTTCGTAAAGAGAGATACTATGTCGAAACTCACTAGGATCTCTGAGGGTTGAATGTGGAACTGTTGCATCTTCTTGATAAAGTCGAAAGAGTTTTGGACGTGTGTGATAGTGTTTCTTGTGAAAGGATACAGTTCTCTGATGAGGAAGCGTGCTAGCATGTAAGTTGTTGAGTTTAGTGCGCTGACGGTCCATCTGAGTGGAATGTCGTTTTTGTGGATTTTTTGGAGTCCGTAAAGTTTTCAAGAGATGAGATTAGTAGTTACTAATTTAGATATTGCTTTGCTGTGAAACTTAGAGACTCTTAGAAGGATTTTTGTTTTGCTGACTATTGTTTTTGTGGAGTTTTTCAAAGTTGTTATATGTATCGTCAGTTAGAAGGTCCATGATTTTGTTGTTATTGCCTTCTTCATTCATTATTACTGTTCATTTGTCTTTGTCTGCGGGAAATATTATAATATCTTTATTTCGAATGAGTTCTTTAATTGATGTTTTTTGTTTTGTTTTGATGAGTTTGAGGAGGGAAGGTGAGCTTGGTGTAAGATGTTGGCCGTCATATGCTGTATGTCATTCGATTTTTCGGGTGGAAGAGTATACATTGTGGATTCCAAAATACTGATGATTTCTTCTATCGAGATTTTGTAAGAAAGGACGGCAACATTATTTTCTTTGGACAAAGTTGAAATCATTTCATTTCTGAAGGGATAGTAAGAGAAAAATTTGAATTGTGTTCATTATTGGAAAAATTCGAAAGCGATATCACATGAATGCGTCATATGAATTTGTGCAATAATTGAAACCATGAGAGCAATACAGAACGAGCAAAGAAGTGTTTTTTCTGGAACCTTTGATCAAACTATATAAGTATATTGATATAATTTTCCATATACCGCTATTCGTTCTATGACATACAGATAAAAATGTGGATGCCCGTCGGTACTCTATACTTCATTTTTGCCGTTTTCCTTGCTTTTTTTGGTAAATATATAATAATATAACATCATATCTATAATTTTTAATAGACGATGAAAGAAACAGGATTATTATTTTCTTTTGTCTCACACAATTTTTGAATTAAATCATAAAATTTCTATTAGTACGAAACTTTTGTATACAACAATATGAATCTTCAACAAAAAAAAAAGGAAATTTGAAACCAAATAGCTGATTTTGCAACTAAATAGATGAATTTTCTACCATAAAGAATAATTTTTTACGGAAAAATACGAATTTGCAAGAAATGGTTACACTTTCAGTCAAAGAGATGAGTGATGTTCTAAAATAATTGATCGTCGTCCAAAAGTAATGTTTAAACCAAATTTTCTACAGAAAAATATGCCTTCTTAACCAAAAATGTAACAGCTAATATTTACACTAAAAGATATTCTAATTTTGAATCAAAAACAGTTTTATTGATTCAAAAAAGACAAATTCTGAACAAAATACATAAATGCCCATCTAAAATAGAATAATTTTCAACTAAATAGTTGCACTTTTACCCAGAAAAAAGTAAATTTCTGCCAAAAGAGATGAATTTAAGAAAATCTTTTGTACGGACTCGAATGATTTCTCACATATCGAAAAATCTTTCAAAATTACACAAATTTACTATATTTAAAAATTTAATATATATGTGTTTGTGTGTTTGTTGTGTGTGTACATGCGTTTATGTAAAGTAATTTGAAACTTGTATGTAAGTGGGTATAATGATATATAAAAAAGTTCAATCAAAGAAGGCGATTGTGTAATATTTTTAACTTTATTGGCACAATAAGAAGGTAACTGCGATACTTGTAAATAGACTATGTCACCTCCACCAAGTTAAATCATTAACAAGTTATTTCTCAATCTATCAATAACCTTTTATAAACTGATTACAAACATCTCCATTGAAATAGCAAAAAATATCATATTTAGGATCAAAACACAAAAAATCATGTCTTTGAGAAGAAAAAAAACCATGATAAGAAATTTTGAACCTGCTAATTGATATATCAAAGTACATCTGTAAGCAGGTGTTAAATTTTTTTTCATTCATATATTTCCAAGTTGCTCTCTCAGATGGCGACACAAGCTCATAAATCACAAGAAGTATAAATTAAACATATATTACTGAACAATCAGATTGAACTAATTAACTTGGATTAACTCAAAGTAACTTGAATTAAGCTGAATTAAATCATTCAACTTCATTTAATCAAATTCAATTTAGCTCAATTTGATTTTATTTAAGTAATTTATTTTATTTATGTTCGAAATGAAATCTTCTTTCTTATGAATGATTTTATGAAACGAAATCAGAGCATAAAAAAGATTGTCAATTCAAAAGGAACGTCTTTTTTATACAACTAGGAAACTAACTTGTTTCGAGCCCAATTTAGATCTCATCAGGGATTATTTATGGGAATTATGGGAATTTTACCATTTACTTCGTCTATCGTACTACATATTATATATTATATATACTCACACTTATGAGTTATAACCTAAGTTATAACTTATGTTATGTTATCATATATATTATACTACGTATGTACGTAAAAAATCAAAAAAAGGTTGGAATAAGGTTGGAATAATAGGATATTATGACAATTAAAATTCACATAATGCCTGCAAGTAAAACCAAAGATATTTTTACAAAAAGGAACTTGTTCTAATTTTGTATTTATCAGTGAAAAATTGATAAACGTATTAAGCAACAATGAAGAAACAATTTGAACCAAAAATTATGTGATGTCAATTTAATTTTTGTTAATTGAATAAACTTCCGTGACAGTTTCAACGGGTCATCCAATAATATCCGTGATATTTTCCCATTTCAGTCAATTTTGTTGAAATTCATAATTTTTGAAAAAACGATCTTTAAAAAAATACAATTGATCTGAAATAAAAATTAAAAAATTGAAAAATTATACAAATACAGTATACGATTTCGAATGGATATGAATATGAGAAAGGTACTCAATGGTACATGGCAAAGTTATGCATGTATTTTATATATGGCATCTTGTTCAAATGCGTTTTCTGTATTTTTCGATAAGTACCAGGATGACGTTTTAAAAAATAAGATTCTGACAAAGTTATTTTTGTTAAGTATCAAGTCCGAAAATGAAAGAATGACTAAAAACTGTAAAAGTAGAAAAATTCATTACCAAATTTCCGATGTATAAAATATTGCAAAGGTATTCAACGGTACATAACACCAATTATGCACATATTCTTTAAACGACATCTTCTTCAGAATATCTTTTTTTATATATTCTATTTTCCCTGAAGAATCATACTGATACAGAGAATATTTTCATTCGACAACAGTTATCATTGTTAAACCTGAAAGAATTAAGATATCCATGCCGGCTATCCTGCTAACTATTTGATAGACCCTTTGCGAACATCTTAATATAGAAAGTTTTATGACATGTCAACATTTGAACAATTTATAATCTTCATCAGCCATATTGGATCCTCCATACTGTATTATATAATGTAGATTTCCGGTTCATAATCAAATATGTTAAAAGTCACTGAACATGAAACAAGCAAAATAATGTTGTTAAAATTTAAAAACGATATTATTAGGTTTTTATATGTCAAATTGATCATTTTTTCCTTTAAAAATTGGAAAATTTGGTTTAAAATTCATATATATTTTTGTAAATTTTTTTTGTTTGGAAAAAAATTAATATTCTTGATTGAAAATTTTAGTACGATCTCAAATTTTTTTTTACATTCTCATAATTTCAGAAATTTCACACCACAGTTGTTTAAAGTTCAAAACTCAACTGTTTGATTGAAAATTTGGCTTTTTTTTATAGAAAATTCAACAATTTTGTTGAAAATTGATTTATTTTCTTCAAATTCGTATTTTTTTGGTAAATTTGGTTTGTTTTTTGGTTGAAAATTCAACTACTCTAGTTCAAGATTGATATTTTTAGTTGAAAATTATTATTTTTTTGGTTTAAAATTCAACGATTCAAGTTGAAGATTCATCATTTTAGTTGAAAATTCATCAGTTTGATGAAAAATTAATTTTTCCAATGAAAATTTAACTATTTCATTTTTTGTTGAAAATTTGTCTTTTTCAGTTGAAAATTCAACTATTTTGTTGAAAATTCATTTATTTTCTTGAAAATCGTCTTTTTTGGTAAATTTTTTTTTTAATTAATATTCAACTAATCTAGTTAAAGATTGATAATTTTAGTTGAAAATTATTATTTTCTTGGTTTAAAATTCAACGGCTCTGAATGAATTACCAAAGACCTAATTATATCAAACTTTTTAAAATAAATTCTTGAATGGCATAAAACATTGAAAAATCATTGAAAATTATTTAAATATATAACATTTCTTATAAAAAGTTTGTTTGCTCTTTTCGAATTGTGAAAATAAATGTTTAATCTTTTCCCTATTTTCCCCTTTTTCGTGAGAAAATTGCCCTATTTCCCCTTTTTTGAGCTCCTTTTGCGCTGTGATCCCTGTATTTATTTTGATTTGAATTGTGTTTTTATTTTTATTTTAGTAATTTATTTCCTGACACGAAATAGGAGGATTATCAGGAAATTGCGCGTTTGAAGCTTCTGTTCAAATAGACGGCTAACAATCTTGAAAGTGGACCATCAAAGTGGATGTTGAGCCTTGTGAATTGAAAACATTAGCAGAACGAGGAAAAGACAATATTTGCTTCCGATACTTTGCTTGTAATTCTCGCCTTCAGTGTCCTGCAGAGAATCTCTCTGTGATTCAATATCAAATTAATACATTTTCTTAACTGTAATTACTGATTTAAAATAATCCTATAATTATTATTGTATATAGGGGAGACCACCCCATAGAAGATAATGAACCTTCAGTAGATTATGATTGATTAAAATCACAAATATACGTAAAATAATTCAATCTAATTGTCATTTGATAACACTATTCTAACTATTAATTTAATTAAATGAATAATTTTAGTTCCATTAGTATTTTATATGTACTGTGGGTTCATTATCTACTGTAGGGTGATCTCCCCTATGTGAACTGTACTACAATGCGCTTTGTTTGCATTTAACAAATTTGCTTCATTTCACAACTAAGATTTTGCAATAATTATGCATATGACTCATAAATCACGATTGTGCGTTGCGTACAAAAATTACGTGAAAACGCTCAAGTCCTGCGAAATATACCTTAGAGCTATAACTGACTGATTTTTTAGTTGTGCATGAATCAAGCTGAAGACTATTGCATTTCACCATGGAAAAGTTCGACAATAAGGGAATGAAATTTTTTAGATTTTCAGTATTTTTGACAGATACATGGTGGCTAAGTTTGGAAAAACCTAGAAAGCAGGGAAAGTCAGTGTTTTTAAAAAAATCATGCAGAAGTGAAGTTTCGCGGCCCCTCTGATATAATATTATTGTTAGTAGTAGCCTTGTATTTCTAGTTTCTTTTTTTAATAGTTGCTTTCTCCTGATGATTATATTTTCAGTTAAAAATTTTATTATTTGGTTGATAATTCAATAATTTTGTTAAAAAGTCATCGTTTTTGGTTGAAAATTCAACTATTTTGATAGAAAAATAACTTTTGGTTTAAAATTCATATTTTGGCTTTGAAATTTGAACTGAAATATTTCTTGGTTGAAAATTCAACTATTTTTTGAAATTTCGTCTTTTTGGTCCAAAAATAGTTTTTTTTGTGTGTGTGAAAATTTAACTATTACAATTGAAGATTCATCATTTTAGTTAAAAATTCATCTCATTGGTTGACAGTTTAACTATTTTATTGAAAATTTATCTTTCTTAATTGAAAATTTAAGTATATGAGTAAAAGCTGAACTACTATTTTGATAAAAATTTATTTTTTTGGTGTAAGGTTCGTTTCTTTGGTTGAAAATTGAACTATTTTTTCGAAAATTCGTCTTTTGTGATAGAAAACTAATCTTGGTTTGAAATGTCCCTTTAAAAAAAATACAACTGTTTGCTTGAAAATCATTTTTGTTGTTGAAAATTCTTATTTTCGGGTTGAAAATTTAACTGTTTTATAGAAAATTCGTCTCTTGACTGGAAGTTTGAACAGTTTGGATGAACGTTTTTATCTTTCTTAACTGAAATTATACAATTATGTTAAAAATTCGCCATTCTTTGGTAAAAATTTCATATTTTTTATTTGAAATATCAACTATTATATTGTTCCTTAAGAATTCATCTTTTCTAGGTTGAAAATTCAACTTTGGGGAAAATTGTAATATTTAGTTAAAAATCAGTTTTTTTCGGTTAAAATATTAACTATTACATTTTTGTTGAGAATTTACGTTTTTGATGACAATTCAATGGTTCAGTTTGAAAATACAACTGTGTTCTACAAAAGTCATATTTTCGGTTTTAAAGTTCAACTATTGGGTTATAAATGCAACTGTTGGGTTACATTTTCTTTTTCAAGATTCAAATACTATTTGGTTGGAAAAAGCAAGCATTTGTTTAAAAATTCAATTATTTGATTGAAAATTGATGTATTTTGTTAAAAATTCATCACTTTTGGTTGAAAATTCAAATGGTTTGTTAAAAATTCGTTTATGTGGACAGAAATTTATACTTTTTTGTTAAAGATTTAACTGCCTTCTAAGTATTTAATTATTTAGTAAACATTTAATTATTTTGGTAAAAAGTAATTTTTTTGGTAAAAAATTCAACTACTTTGTTGGATATTCGTCGTTTTGAATTATTTAAATTTAAATCTGAAATTGTTTTATGCCGTTTATAAAAGATTCTATGTTAAACATTTTCACAAGATTAAAATGCTGGCATTTGAATGCTGGCCTTCCATTACTTAATTAAAAGTTGGGAAAAGAATTTGTTGGACCTGCAGAGTCTGCATGAGATTGCAATGATAGGAAAAGGCGTGATGTTGAATATTTTCTCGGTCAAGCATTTTTTTCACATCAGAGTCTTGTAGAAATTGTAGGTTGAGTACGATGAAGTAGTACATGTATGCGAAAGCATTAAAAGCACCCGCTAATGGTTGGAATATTCAAAAGTATGAGAAACCAGCTCATCATAATGCGCCCTCTTGAAAGAGGGAAAGGCGGACAAGGATTTCTCTGTGGGACAAAGTTAGCACTTTGTTTCCGAATCTTTAGAAACTAGTTAATATATCTGTATATGTTTCATCTCTATTCGAATAATATTATGCACATTTCTATTCCGCAGATATGCATTACGTGGTCAAAAATATATAGGTATAGAGTATATACTTGGAATCATGTTTCTTTTACTTTCGTCATCCTTTGTTTTGGCGGTTGCTTTGAGAAGAATGTGAAAACGAACCCTTCCCCGAGGAAACTTTCTTATTCTATTTTTATCTGCTTGATTTTTTCGCGCAAGTGTGAAATGTGCGATTAGTCAAAGAATTTCAGCCCACACGTTTTACAGGAAGTGGACGTAACTTTAATAGTGTTCAATAACTAGGGCATACATACGTTATTACTGCTAACAGTGAATGAGACACAATTGCATAAGATGATTATCATTACTGACATTTCAGTCAGCATTTCATTTGCATGAGCATTCCTTTACCACGGTTGTTGCACTACTTGACAAATGCTATTGTACGGAGTTATTAGCATTTAATCAACTTTATACTTATACAATATACATACAAAGAGGTCACTAAAATCTAAGACAAAATTATCGGCTACTTCCCACTCTTTGCTGGTTTACAAATATTTTTTTCTATCGTCAAAATTAAATAAATTGGAGAAATGAAAATAATGAAGAAAAAAAAAAGGAAATGGAATAAATTAGGGTTTTTTGTTAAAAATTTCAAAAATATATTCGGTCCAGGGGCACCCTTCATTATTCATTAGTGACTAACAGCAGGAGTCTGAGGTCAGGGAAAACCTTGAAATCAATGGAAAGTCGGGGAATTTTGTTGTACAGGAAAAAGTCAGGGATTTTGAAGAAAAAATTGAAAAAGTCAGGGAATTCATCAAGAATAATCAGTGCTTGCCACACAGTCATGGGTGAGCCACAATTTAATTCAGGTCTGTTTCACAATTTTCTTGTATTTTTAAATCTTTCAGGTTATTTGAAAAGATTCTAGGAAACTTTTGATAGATTTCAAAGGATTGAAAAAGTAGGGTATTTTTTTAAATTCCAAGGGATTTCAGAGGATTCTCAACATTTCAGGCTATTTTGTAGGCCATGGCCATCGGCACGAATAGCCGTTTTTTTTATAAACAGAGAGACATGGAACAGGAACTATATTTGTACCAAAATTTTGGTACAAAGAGCAGAATTTTTCGGTATACATAGATATTGTATTTTTTATAATATTCTAGAAAATTCTTAATAGATTTCATTAATTTAAAGAGATTTCTAAGAATTTGTCAGATTTTAGGGCTTTTTTCTTAAATTCCTAAGAATTTGCAAGAGCTTTAAAAAGTTTAAAAATATCTGGGCATTTTAAAATGTCGAATGCATTTTTACTTGATTTCAATAATTTAAAGAGATTTCAAAGGATTTAAAAGATTTTAGGGTATTTTTAAAAATTCAAAGGTATATTGAAGTGATTTAACAATCTTCAAGGAATTTTCAACGATTTGAATAATTTCAACGGATTTAAAAAAAATAAATAAAAAAATGTGTGACGTCTTGAAGAATTTTCTAGAATTTCGGAAGATATGGAACGATTTTACAGGACCTACACAAGGTTTAATGATATTTTAAAAAGATTTCAAGCGATTTTACAAGATTTCCGATGCTTTCAATAATTGTAAAGGATTTTGAAAGCTCTCAAGGTATTTTAATAAATTTTCCAACACTTCAGGAAACATCAGGTTTCATGTAATTTCACGGGGTTTTGTTATATTTTAATGGATTTCAAAGAACATATACAAAAAAATTGAGGGATTTGGTAGGATTTCAAATATTTAGGGGTATCATCAAAGATTTAAAAGATTTCCGGATATTTTAAAAGATTCCACGGAATTTTCAATATATTTCAATAATTTGAATGAATTTCAGAGGATTTGGAGGTTTTTAGAGTATTTTTAAAAATTCCAAGAAATTTTCAAGAGTTTAAAAAAATTTCAAAGGATTTCAAAAGAAATAAAAAGATTTGAAATTTATTAAGGGATTTTAAATAGATTTCATTAATTCTAAGCGATTTTAAAGGATTTGAAATATTTCAAGGCATTTCAGAAGATTTCAAATGCTATTTTAGGGTATTTTAAAGCATTTCAAGGCATTTTCAAGAGATTAAAAAAAACTGCCAGGGATTTGTAAGGATTTTAGTGATTTTAAGGGATTTTAATTTTCAATTCTATTCAATTTTTGAATTTTTATTTATTTTTTGCTTATAATGCGTCCTGAAGCCTTTTAAACTCACTTGAATTAGTCACTTTTGGTAACTTTTAGGGTTTAAATAAGTCACTTTTTTCAAATAAATTAGGCTATCACAGCTCTGAAAATAAGAAATTAAAAATTCGTAAATTTAATTTTAAAATGGTTTTATGCCATTTATAAAAGATTCTATATTAAAAATGTTACAAAATTAGAATTTTGGTCTTTAAAAATAAATGCTCAGGGAAAAAGAAAATTTAGTCGGAGAAAAGCCAGGGTATTTTGTAACTGAATTTTTTCGACCACCCTGAAAAGAGACTATTTTCAATTTTGTCTTACTTACATTATTTAATTATCCTTAAAAATTTGAGTATGGTTTTACGACAGGTCTTAAAATTAGATTTATCACCTTTGAATAAGATGTTAAATTCTATAACTTTTTTCGATTCTTTTAGTTGTTCACCATTGTCATAACCTTAGGCTAGGTCCCCCTTCTCTTCTCAAAGTGTTGCATAATATATGCTCGATCCCCGATAACTTTATGTTGATTACAAAAAAGTATGGCAGACCTACTTTTTTTTGTTTGTTCTAAAATTAGAAAACAACCTTGAAATCCTCGTATGTAATCTATGTTCGTCCTGAATTGTCGTGCTATTTTGGTGGAACCTTTCGAGTTCAGACAGATCTTTTCACCTTCCTGCCATTATCGATTTTGTCAAGTTCGATGCGAATAAGCTCGTGTAGACGGGGCCATTAAGATATTATGAATTCAATAATCATTATCATCAGCAAAGTTTCGATGATAAGCCATTGCATGAGACAGTTCAAACTTCTTATAAAACTTCTCCTGTGGAAGATTCTCTACCTAGAAGTACAATATTTCTGCAGGCTGAAATGAAAATTGTTTTCCGAAGTAAAATAATTGCAGGGATCACAGCTCGATCCCTTTTTTTACCTAATCACCTTTTTTTCTTCTTTCCCCCCTTTTCCCCATAGAATTTTAAAAATTCTCCAAAACACCTGAACTCGAGAATTTTGGCCCAATTTTCCCCTTTTCACCCTTTTTTATGCAAAGTTTCGATTCATTTCTTAAGAATCATAAACAGAAATTTAAGACTTTAGAAAACAAGACGCTTTGAAAGAGATTTTTTTATCATACCAATTTAAAATATTTCCTAAATGATTTATTTGCGAATTTTTTAGATTTGAAAAACATCGTCAATAGCGAAGAAATCGCCAACAATTAAATCGAGCGACTAAATCCAAAAGATAAATCAGTTCCTTAGTTGCAAATCTAAACAAAAGAAAAGTATAGTTGCAAGTCAAAAACGGAAATATAACAATAATATTAATGCTGTACGAAAAAAGACGAATTTTGAACCAAAATGATAAATCTTCAAAAAACAAACAAAAAATGTTTAACAAAGTAGTTCAACTTTTAACCCAGTAATGGACTTAACACGCAAAAAAGATGAATTCTCAACGAGGAAATGTGGTATTTGATATTTCAACAAAAAAAAAAAGATTTTAATTTTAAATAGAAAGACGAATTAAAAAAAAAAATGAATTTTCAACTAAATAGTTCAATCTTCCACCAAAATATTTGAATTTACAACACCAAAATATGATTTTTTAACAAAATAGTTACATTTTCAACCAAAGAGATGAATCTTCCATAAAACGAATATAATTTTTCAAGCCAAAAAGACGAATTTTCTACAAAACAGTTAAATTTCGACCAAAAAGGATATTTTTTTTACAAAATTGTTGATTTTTCGACAAAGTAATTATATTTTCAACGATGAAAGGTGAATTCTCAACAGAAAATGTAATAGTTGATATTGTAACCGATAAATATTTTAATTTGAAATCAAAAATAGTTGAATTCATCCAGAAAAAACAAATGTTCGACAAAATAGATGGTTTTTGAACTAAAAAAGATTTTTCAGTCAAGAAAAAAAACAAATTTCAACCAAATTGTTGAAGTTTCAAGCCGAAAAGACAAAGTTTCAACAAAATAGTTGAAGTTTCAACCAAAAAATATGACTTTTTAACCAATTTTTAAAATTTTCAACAAAATAATTAAACTTTCAACAAAATAATCAAATTGCCAAACAAAAATATGAACCCTCAACCAAAAATGTAATAGTAGACTCTTCAGCCCAAAAGAATGAACTTTCAACCAAAAATAGTTGAATTTTCTTATACTTGCTAAAGAAAAAGCGCTACTCCGCTCAATATTCACGAGATAACCCCATGATATAAAAAGTTTTTAATACTCAATTAAATACCCTTTCAATATCCCTTCTTTCCGAAAAAATCTACTTTTCTTTAAATTGAACTCTGTAATTAGGAAAGTTCCATTTTTGAATGAGCAGAAGAAGGGAACTGAGTTCATCTGAAAAACATGGGAAGCCTGAAAATATCAGGCAATTTTATTGATTAGGAAAAGTCAGGGAATTTTTTCGAGCGTGCTTAAATTTGTTTTAAAAATTGTTATATTAAATATAGATGTTTTTTTATTTCTTGTAAAAGTAATTTTATAGCACTGGTCTTATACTTATTTAAATCAAACTTCTTTTCATCATTTTCACTAATCTTTGGAAAATATATTCTATTGAAAATGTTAATATGTTAAATTAAATTTTAATTGCCTATGAAAATAATTTTTAAAAATTTGGTTAATTATTCATCAACTTTGTGAAATATACCAACAAATTTAAAAATAGAATAATTGTGTTGTTAGTATCATTCAATTCTTAAATTATACGATAGTGATAATACGAGAATATTTAAGAATGCTCTAATCATAAAATTTACAATTAACTCGCGTAATTGTTGCTTATTTATTCCCATTTTTTTTTAATTTCCCTATTTTGAAATAAATTTAGTTCATTGCAATTTAACCATTAACATATGGATAATTCAGGGGGTTACTTGATTATTATGTGATACTTTAAAGGGTTTGGGTCAGAATTGCGTAAAAAAATGCGATACTTAATATTTCAGGGAATTTTCTTCGTAATTTGAGTATACACCCTGAAAAGTTAGTAAATAAGATTATAGGGTATACTTAATTTAAACTTAACATCTTATTAAAATAAGATTAGATTTCTATCTTGTATCTTTAACACAAATTATTATTGTACTAAATACTAAAGTGTACATTTATTTTGTGTTTCAGGTACGTTTGAATCATACACTGGATTATTTTCTATCTCAAAATAGAATTTGATGATCGATTGGTATGTTATTTATTCTTAATTGTTTAGTTTGACAGCTTTTTTTTGATTGTTTCTAATATATTCTTTTCATTGAGGTGATTATTTATCAATCTATGTTCAAGAGGAATGAGGTGCAAAGTAACTGATTTAATTCCAACTCTCTGGTATCGATCCCAACCAGATTCTGAAAATCGACTAACCAAGTCACCTGTCTCGCAAAAGCTCCTTCCTCCTGGTTCAACAACAAGTAGGTCACATCACATTCTGCAATTCCTAACTGAGCGCTTACGGCTGATTTGTAACATGGGCCAAAGTTGAAAGCCCGCAGGAAACTGGACTAGCATATCAGAAATCAGACAATTGAACATTGGAATATACTGTGGAGGATTCTCATACGTTTCAATTCATTATCACTATCTGTTATCTAACTACACACTCACCTACAGCTTTTCATATTAATGCCTGTCAAATGAATTGCGAAGAACATGCTTTCAACCTTCAAGAACATTCCGAACTCTGCTGTACCAGGATTGGCGCAAAACTCCATTTTCATTATCAAAATTTAAAGACCGAAATTCTAATCTCTTCAAATTTTTAATAAAGACTCTTTTATAATTGGGATAAAACGAAGTTGAATTTCATTTATAAATTTGTATTTTACATTATTCTCAGGGCTGCCACAGTCTAATTTACTGGAAAAAAGTGACCTATTTAAACCGAAAAAGTGACCGAAAGTGACCAATTTCTAACCCAAAATGTGACATACTTAAAGTGAATGAACAAAATTAAAAGTATGAAAAAATGCATTGAATTCAGTCAATTCGAAATGAGTTTAGAAAAATGCAATGGAATTGAAAAGAATTTGAAGAAATGAATAAAAAATTCAAAGTGAGTTTGAAAGGCTTCAGGGCCTGTTGAACAAAAAGTAAAAAAAAAATTAATCCATTGCATTGAGTATTATTGAGTGGATTTAGAAGAAATCTAGTGAATTTAAAAGAATTCAGAATAGATTTGTAAGCATTCAGGGTGAATTCCAAATGAATTCAATTGAATTGCCAAAAATACTTTTAAAATACCTTGAGAGCTTTTAAAGTCCCTTAAAATCATTGAAATTCTTGGATGCTTATAAAGTTCCAGAGAATCTTTTAAAATACCTTGAAATATTTCAAACCCTTTGAAATCCCTTTAAAAGATTAAAATTAATTTAAAATTCCTTAAAATAATTCTAAATACTCTAAAATATTTCAGATCCTTAGAAATCCCATTCAATTCATGAAATCAACTGAAAATTCCATGGAATCTTAGAAAAAAACCTAAAATATTTTAAATTCTTAAAAATCTGTTGAAATCCCTTGAAATTTTTTAAATCTCTTTAAAATTTATGGGAATTTTTAAAAATATCCTACAGTTTTTAAATCCTTTGAAATCCCTTGGAACTATTTAAAGCTCTTGAAAATTCCTTGGATATTTTAAAAATACACTAAAATCTTTAAAATCCTTTCGAATGCCTCCAAATTCGAAATCTATTCAAAATTCGATTTAAAATCCTTTGAAATCTTTTGAATAAAAGTGTACTCTGGTTTGTTCAAATTTTACATGCAAATTTAGACACGCTTTTGCAACATTAGATTTTTTTAAATAGAAAAATTTGACTATACATCTAACCAACTTGATTTCCTTAGATTATTACAATTTTTTGAATGAAACTTATTCTTTTTTATTAAAAAATGGATCCAAAAGTAAAATCGCATCTTCTAAATTAGATTCATTCGAATTTCGAAGATCGAATGACGTTTGGGTCCTTTCTTTTTCAAAAAAAGAAATGTTTTTCATTTGAAAATTGTAATACTGTAATGAAATTTAACCGGTTTGATGTACATTTAGATTCTTTTTTATTTCGAAAATCCAATTTTCAGCGTGTCCAAATTTGCATGGAAAATCGGAATAAACGACTGCACACCACTTCAGTTTTGAAATCTCTTGAAATTTTATATGACTCTTGAAAATTCCTTGGAATTAAACAAAAATCTGAAATCCTTAAAATTCCTTTAAAATCTTTTAAATTATTGAAATCTAAAATATTTCAAAAAAATTCAGAAATAGGTATAGAATTTGAATTCAATAGTGGATTAATTAAACCATAGATTAATTTATTGACACAAGAAAAGTGAGTAAAGTGATCTTTTCATTTAAAAAAGTGACTAGTCACTTTATCTTCAAAGAAGTGAATAGAAGTGACGTCGAGGGAGCCCTGATTATTCTTCGCTTTGGTGTGTTTGGTTCAGATAAAAAGTAAAATTCGACCTCAGTAAAGAGATTTAATGAAAAAACGAAGACACCGCGGGCGCGGTAATCCTGATTAAAACTATAAAACTGAATTTCAAATGAAATTTTCACGAGAGTATTCAATGTACATGAATAAGAGTAATTAGCTTAGTTCAATTCATTTAATAGGGTCCATCCATAAATTACGTAACAGCCATAAGAAGGAGGGGAGGGGCGTTACAATCTGTTATATGGGAGGGGGGGGGGTAATCGATACTGTTACGTAACATTTTTATCTAATCAGCCCTATAGGAAATCCATGTATTCAAAATTATAGTATAACAATAACGTTTAGTAATTACAATATAAAAGATTGTAATAATGTTATGAAGGATTCAATATCGGTATAAAAAGATCAGTATTTTGAAGTTTTTTCATCATTCTGTCGAAAAATATCCAAAAAAAACAATTTTTTTTTCACAACTTTTGAAATTACTACTACCAAAATTGTTCAACATTTTTTTAATTTATCGGGCTTTGTATTTCTCTTCGTTTTTTTTTTCATTTCATGAAATATTTCAGTGGAGGAACTAACCTTAAAAAAGTATGTTTTAAAAACCTGCGTTAAGAATTTTTGTGAACTCAACGGAAAGAACCATTTTTTGCAATATGATAAAACATGTCGAGGTTGAGAATTGTATCCTGGCTAGATAACAGATAGTGAATTGGACGGATATGGTGTAATTTAACATTTTCAATGACTCGTTTGAGGCGTTATTTCCGTATCTGGAAACCAGTAATAGTGATAGACTCACTGACAAAGTCCACCAATCAATAACCAGTCAGAGATTAATCAGGATTGAATACTAAAATTCAAATGATACATATGCGTTAATACTTTTTAATACTTCAATGGGAGTCATTCGGAGGCTGTAAATAAAATGAATCATCCTTTCAGAGATGTAGTATTTACAGAACCTGCACATTTTTTGTAATTTCCCACAAAATATCAAGCTACTTGTGCATTATTTTGCGTGTGATACTGATATTATAAATTTTAAAAAAATATAGATCGTTGAAAAAATCATATGAAATACATACTTTTATTTATTTCATAAACAAATAACACTATTTAACAGAAAAAGTGAACGTTTTTAGTACTAGTACATTTTTTAATTTTGATATCTCCAATTGTAAAATACTTGTTAAGTATACTTTATTCATTCACGAGTAGTATACTATACCTAATTTATTTATACATTTTTCACGAACTTTCAACACTCCTCTCCTCCCCTTGCGTGATGCTTTTTCCATTGTTCTTAACATGGAGAATGATACATTGATTGGAAAAGCTTTGCATTTTGGGAGTAAAGACGCCTTCATTCGTCCCAAGAAATTATGGTCTTAGTCGGAAAAAATGGTCTCGAAAACAAATTGTATTCAAACTTGAATTGAAGGATGGCAGTGCAAGACTAGATAATCAACAAAATGGGATTTTTTCAAAAGAGCGAAAAAACATTCTATAAAATCGAAATCACCATTTAACAATAAGACAAAAGTCCTCTCTCGAGTTTAAGTGGTGGTGAATTGAAGCAGACTCGGCTGCAGATTGCGATACAAAATTAAATTTTTAGTTAAAAAAAAAAAATAATAATGACAAACATGCTCCCGAGATACCAAGAGTGCTACTACAGGTCAGAGAATTCTGGAAAGTCAGGGAAAGTCTGGAAATGTAAAAATGGTCAGGAAAAGTCAGGTAATCTAAAACTAGTCAGAGAAAGTCAGGGAATGTCAGAGAAACCTGAGATATTAAGGGAATTTTCGATGAACTGAAGTTGATGTTTATGAAATGTTGTGTGACTAGATTTCCAGGTTATTTTAAAATATTCCAAGCAATTTTCAATTGATTTCAGTAATTTTGATGAAATTGTAAAGGATTTTTAATATTTTAGGGTATTTTAAAAGATTCCAAGGCATTTTCAAGAGGTCCAAACAGTTTCAAGAGATTTCAACAGATTTGAAATTTGTTAGCGAACTTTCAAAGATTCCAAGCAATTTTTTAATTATTTCAATAATTTGAAGGTATTTCAATAGGTTTGAAATATTTTAGGGTTTTTTTTAAAAGATTCCATGGTATCTTCAAGAGATTAAAAAAATGTCAAGGGCTTTCTAAGAATTTTAATGATTTTAAGGTATTTAAACAAATGTTCATGCGGTTGTGAAGAATTTTTTAGATTTTTGGATCATATAGAACGATTTTACAAGACCTAAGTATACGGTTTTAAAATATTTTAAAAGATTCCAAGAGAATTTAATGAGCTATCCGAGGATTTCTATGATTTTAAGGGTTTTTAAAAGCTTTCAAGGTATTTTAATAAATTTGCCAGTATTTCAGGAAGTATCGTCAGATTTCATAGAAATGCGCGGGAATTCATTATTTTAATCAATTTTAAATAATTTATTCACAAGAAGTAAGGGATTTCGTAGGGTTTCAAAAAGTTGAAGAAATTTTAAAATAGTTTTTGCAATTCATTTGGAATTTACCCTGAATTCTTATTAGGTGAAAGTGGGATGTGGTGTCAGTGCGGGGCACGGCGACTCTTGCAAATAAGGCTCGTGTTCATGTTCATATTAATTTTTTTACGTAAAATAGCTTTCTTTGGTACTAAAGAAAGATATTTTATATGAAAAAACCTAATATGAAACTTGAGAAACACGAGCATTATTCGCAAGAGTCACTGTGCCCCGCACTGACAGCATACTTCACTTTCCCCTAATTTATCCCGAATTCTATTTTTTTTAATTTATCTAAATTTACTCAATTCTACTTCATTCAAAGGATTTTTTACTTATTGATTAATTCATCCTGAAGCCTTTTTTTTAACTCACCTTGAATTCTTAGGCATTTTATGAAATTATTTTGAATTTCCTTGAATTTTTCTAAGCTCATTTCGAATTCCTCTAAATTCACTCCTATTTTACAGATATTAATAGAATTTTTCGCATTTTAAAACATTTTTCCAGTTCATTTGAATTCTTTTGAATTCAACTTGAATTTTTTTGAAGTCTTTTGAATTTTTTCTGAAATAGTTCAAATTCGCCTGGAGTACTTATAAATTTCATCGAATTCTTTTAAACCCAAAGAATATAAGTTACATTATTAATGCACGTTAATCACTTTTTAGATTAGAAGTCAGTCCCTTTTTCAATTCAATCAGGCTGTGGCAATCCTGAGAATAATAAATTAAAAACCTACAAAGTTAAAATTGTTTTATTCCATTTTTAAAAGATTCTATATTAAAAATCTTAATGTAACTGAAGTTTGCAACATTTATAAACTAGACTATAAAATGTTAAAATTGTTATTTTCTGCACATGATGCTAGGTACACTCGAACTCCAAAGATACGAGCTCCAGAGATACGAGCGCCCCGACTCCAAAGGAGCGAGCGGAATTTTTTTCCCACCCTAGCCGAAAGCGATGCGCGCGCGAACGCGCGCTGTTTTGAATTCGACGTTGGTTCATTGCGAATTGCATACGCGCGCATGCGCGCAGTAGGCCTGGGTGCGTTCTCACGCTTTATCCCCGAACTCTAAACGTCGCAGGAGTGGGAGCCCCTTTCACGCTCGTATCAGAGTTCCCGATTCCTGAGATTCTCGTATCTTTGGAGTTCGAGTGTAGTTGAATTTTCAACGCAAAAAGATGAATTTTTACCAAACGACATTAATTTTTAATCCAAATACTTGAATTTTCTATGAAAATTGAATTTTCAAAAAAATAAATAAATAAATTTTCAACCATACAGTTAAATTGCCTACCAATTTGTTGAATTTTCGAGCCAAAGATACGAATGCAAAAAATTTCATTTTCGACGAAAAGGGAATAATTTTTAACCAAATAGTTGCATTTTTAAACGAAAAAAGATGAAATTTATACAGAAAGAAATGCATTTTTAAACGAAAAAGGCCATAGAATACGAATGAGAAATTTATTGGGAGCCGATGTCATTTTTTTTAGATGACAGTTGCTCCCAGTGGGACCCTGCGGTGGTTGTTAACCTTTAGTTTTTATATATATAAAAGTTTTTTGAGAACTCACATAGCAAACGAGAATATTGGAAAATGTTGTAATTAAAATGCAGACCTAAATGTAAATTTGAAATTAAAAGTGAATTCAGAATCAAATAAAACTTAGAAAAAATAAGTTTGAAGTTAATAGATCAATATCTGAATTTAAACATTTATTCATGCGTTTTCTTAGGTTCATATGAACTTTACCTACATCCATATAATTTTTTGCTTTATTTAACTTCAAACTCTGAATTTGAGTAATAGATTATAAGATTCCATTACACGTCTGTAGGTTACAACAGAAAAATGGATCTAAAATTTCGGATGCGTTCAATCATCTTATATTAAATATATTGAATTTATCACCAAACGCAACATTTCAATTTAAATACAATTACTCATACGGACAGCAGATATATTAAACAAACATTCAAAAACTGTGAGGAAAATCTTTTCTATTGGCATTCGGTTCGAAAATGTTTATTTTTTCTGCTTTTAATTTTTAGGAAATATATATTTTTTGTTTAATAAAAGAAAAATTCGATTTTTATTGTTTCTTCCTAGACTGACTTAGTGGACTCTTCCGTAAGACTATGTGAATCTGTCCTGCCTTATACAATTATTAGCTTAACTGACACAATTATTTGATTATTTTTGAATTCACTTAAAATAATTTGAATCATTTTTGTATTTTACTTCGCCCTATATTCACTGGAATATTATTGGTAATTTCCTATAATTCTTTTAATATTCATTTCAACAGTTTATATTTTGAAATATTCTTATTCGTAAGTACTGCTTGAAGTAATATCCTGAGTAAAAATATTTCGTCTTGGCTAAGTCTTCATCCAAGAAATAGCCAAGATGTAACCCAGACAGTGTTCAAGCCGAACTTAAGGACACCGACAACAAAAGGCTTTCAAGACCTTCGAGGGTTATCACTAATACTCTTTAAATTTTAGAGAATGTTCATATTATTTATCTTTATTGTATTTATTTTTTATTTATTATTAATTTTGTACAAGTGCAATAATTATGTTCTTTGGATGGCAAATCTGGAAATGTTATCCATTTTTTCCCATGGCCAACAGTTCACTAGATACTTGTAGGAAATCACAGTTTTATTCTTTTCACGGAAAATTTTATATAGCTGTAGTTCTTGTGACTGATAGGTTTCGAATTTTGATTTAGCAAATCATTTTCACAAAATTACAAGTCTTATCGATTGTAAAATTTCAATCCTTCGCAGATGTCAACTATTTGGTCCCAGCCTAGCTACATATTTCCTGGAAATGACAGGCTCTGCCGGTGGGGTCCATATTTTGTAGAAGTCGGAGTATAATAAGCAATAAAATTCAGAAACAAAAACTTTTATAATTTTGATTCTGGCAGATATTAGAGCCACAAAATGGTAATATAATTTTTCAGAAATAATTTAGTTTATTTATCAAGGCTTAAACTTCTCGGCTCAAGACAAGTTCACCTCGACTGGTCTCAATTCTTACAATAAAACTTCTTGTCTTGAAAAAAGTCCACCTCGAGTTGTCTTCAAAATTCGTCGTAAATCTTATTAATGAATTCAAGACTTACATCTCCGACTCATAATTCTCGCCCCTGTCCGCCAGCGAGACATAGCTGTCTTAGAAACGAAATCAAGCCGAGCCAGGACGAGCCTCAAGACAAAATATCTTTACTCGGGTTCATCACAAAATTGAGGAAAGTGGAAAATATTTTTTACTTCACTTCAGTTCAGCATCAACATAATCCCGGGTTTGTGCATTATCAACGAATGAATAAAAGAAGTAAAAAAACAATATATGTACTGTGACGTGGTATTTCATACCACGCCTAAATTTGAAATATTCATGGCCAGTTAACTTAAACTCAAGTAAAATAAATTGGAAATTAATACCTGGTCGAGCACAGAATCCACTTAAGAGCTGTCATTTGACAGGAGCCTCGAGAGGGATGTCCTGTTGCCATAAACAAAACCCTCAAGGCCTAGGGATTGTAACTTCGCTGCTCTGAACCGTCGCCAGACTGGAGGGTCATCTTACATATAAAACAGGCATCCACTAATGGCTTCAAACTTGTATTTTATGTTGTTCACTAGACACTCTTAGGGCCGGCTGGCCTGGCCATCACATTCTTAGAGCGGCCTTCGCCGGCTGTTACACATTATACCACACACGACTATGCAGTCGGGACCACGGGGATGAAGTCAGCATAAGAACTTCCGGTAGCAAATCTGACTTCCGGCCCAGCTCGATCTGGGGTCCTTTCTAGGGACTTTACAAATATTTAGTTTGTGAAAATGTAGTGAACCTTTAAATCGTTAGTATGGTAGCACTGAAAACTGATAGTTGAAAACATCGTGGTTGGAAACGTTGAAGATTGAAGCTATTTTTTACCCAAATTTTGTACATCTCCCAATGAACATAATCGTGAAATATTAACGATAATTTTTCAAATAACTAATTAATTAATAAGAAAGTGATTAATGAATAAAGTCAAGTTCCCTGTACCATGTATCACGACTTGAGAATTTTCCAGGCGGGTTGTGAAGAATTTTACATAACCTCTAAATTGGTCGTGTTACTTTTTTCTTAGGGGTTTTTTTATTTCTACGAGAACCTTCATAATAATTTTTCAAATCCACGGAGAAATAAAAAGTAATCGCACAGTCATTTGTGTCGAATAAAAGCCCATGCTCATAGCCTTTGTTCATTGTTTATTAAAATTATTTTGATCAAGTTCCATTTACCGATAATGTCGTGAATAATTTGTGATGCTAATTATTGATGTGATTGTGTACTTCAATTTCTGTATGTAATGATATCAACAAACGGTATTACAAATTATTGACAACATTATTAAGTTCAATATTTCAAACTTGAATATCCCGCCCGCACAGCTGCTTGCGATTTTACTTCCCCCAGTTCTCGCATGAGCGCACGTGCCGCTCCATAAGCGATCATATTGGAAATATTTGTCTTTAATTTTTGTCACGAGGCTTCACCCCCGTGGTCGTGACTGCACTCTATACCACCCACAGTTTATACAATCACGAATGGCAGTCGTGAATCGGTATCACATATTGAGAAATATTTCATTTCTAAGACACATTAGTGGAAGGAAGGAGGAAACACCATCAAAATGAAACGGTCACGTGGGAGCGTTACCACCGGTTGACTAGCATATGAACTGTCAACATGCTAGTAGCTGAGATTCCAAGCATGCATCATGTATAATAGGTGTGCATTGTGAGTGCTCGCGTCCTACCGGCGGCGTACCTTAGTAAAGTAGCTCGCAATGGACTACAAACTATACGATAGAACCGAATAGGGAAAATGGGGAGTTACTGGAGGACGCTATTATGAACGAACCTTTACAAGCGTCTACTGCTGCAAGGTACCGTTTCGTGTATACGGACCTTGGTGTTAGGCGCTAAAACGATACTCCGCGGCATCAGTCTTCATTTTGAGTACGGCCATTGAATTAAAGTGAAGGTTTGCCCTGGGAGGTACTTTATTAATACTGAATAACTCGGAAATTATCACATCACATTGAGAGTTTGTCAAGGCGTGTTGCCTTGATTTCTAAAGGAATCACTATGGAATGAAATTCGACTCAGGCTTCAGCCCTTATGATAGACGGAAAGACGTGTGGAACTTTTGGAAGTATGGTTGGAATGTATGTTCTTCACGGTTCGCCTTCCCTGATATTCAATGGGTCACTTCAGGTTGTAGATTGGTGGTTAAAATCAGTGCGCATTCGCGGAATTATTTGCTCTCTTTTGTTACACGTTAGTAGGGGGATTTAAAATGTCAATCTGGCGGGCGTGGGCATAGAAATTTTTCGGTCGAGTGTTCCAACATGGCGCGGAATCACGACAGCTGAGGTCAACCAAGTTGACCGCCATTTTGACAGACTCCGGCTTTAAGATAGTATGAATAATTGAGTCGGTCAGAGTGATTTTAAAAGTAAAATAGGTTCTTAAGTTATCTGAGATGATAAATGCTACTTTTGAATAGGCAGTCCGTTGAATATCGGTCAGCGTCTCTTACGCTAATTTTGGCTGGTCTGGCACGTAAGAGACGGTAGTAATATCGCGCCTCCAATTTAATAAGTAACGTTTGAAGGCATTTGGCACACTAGAAAATAAGCTTGATAGATGTCAGCATAATTAGTGTCGAGATGTGGTCGAGATTCAGGCCGACAAGTGGAATAGTCCAACATGGCGTCGACCTCGCATGCGCTTTTGTGTCATAAATAAGGCGCCATGATGAAACGTTTCTATCCTATCATGTAGATAGAATCGCGTTAAAGTTGATAATGGATAATTATTGTCATGGTTGAAAATAAAGGTTAGCTAGGTGACATAGTTTGGTTATTTAGTAAAAGATGAGCCAACAATCGATATAAGACGTTGGTTAAGTCGTTGGGGCGAGTAGCTGACACCTTATGAATAAGGTTCTTAAGCGCGATCGACCACTGACATGCAACTGGTCGATATCTTTCATGTGTCAGTAGAGATAAGCAGTGAACGATATTAAAGTCGCATTTTCCTTTACGGGATTTGTTTTATAAATGTAAGGCATCGAGGGCCGTTTAAATAAAATCGACTTTCTGTTTGTTACATGTTATTCTGGTGTTATTTATTTCCATGGAGTGTTGTATGTTATTATTAAAGTAGAGTGAAATAAAATAAAAACGTGGATTAGTAGGAATTTAAAGAGAACATGAATTCTGAACCTTTTGGTCGTTTCCGGTTTAATTTTGTAAACGATCTGGCGCCCTTCAGGCAAAATCTGAAATGAATGTAAATTTACTAAAGTCTATAAACCATGATGAAGGATTGGCTCAGGCAGAGTCAATAGAATGCCGAATAAGAGTAACGATTTTTCATTGGCCTATGTTTAAGCCAATAATATCAATATTCTGAAACTTGAAAAAACCAAGGTTATAATACGTATATGAAGCATTGAGGAGATTGAAATAAAATAAACAGATTCGTTTACAGAAAGTAATGTTTTTATTCGGCAATACTGGCGTTCAATTGAAAATCAGTACATGCGTCTTAAACTACGACCCAAGAAAAAAATCCAAAACCAAACAAACCCAACACCAACTAAAATTCTAAGATTTAACGAATGATTGAAAACATTAAGTTTTCTTAGTTAAGAACAATCTAAGTAACACTTCTATCATTTCATAATTTGAAATTCGAAGAATATATGAAACTTTTTGGGTCTCCCCCAAATTATATTTTACTTTTGGACTAGAAAGAAAATTATCCGAAATGTTTTTAATTATTCACTCTAAACTTTGGGAAATTAATTAAGGTATACTCATTACCACAACCAAAATAGATTTATTTTCAACCAATTAATGGCATTTTTAACCAAAAGCGAAGTTTTTGGAGCAAAGCCTTTCGCGGACGGTCCCTAATCTCTTATGTACTCAATCCTATAGAGCTCCTAAATCCCATACCCACAGGTATCTGATTTTTATTAAAAGCACTCGCATTCGCTTGGACTTTTGGCCAAGATAAAGTAAAACTGCAAAAAACTAAACTTCTGAGCACAATGCGTTACATCTACAATTCCTCATACTCAGTTTTCTCAAAGAACCCAGTCAGGTTCCGGACCTTCCCAAAGACGTAGCATCCCTGCCAAAATGGTGTGATCTGGACGTCGTACAAAAATGCTCGATCCTCCAGAATAATTTATAAGCGAATGGTCAGGCCCAAGACTTGCTGAATAAACAATGTCGTCTACTTTTACAAAACAGCGGGTTTCTGTAATATCAGCATCAACCTTGTGTCCTTGGAGGGTTGCTCTGAGACGCAGGAGTCCCCACTCATAATGTATATATGTAAACACGTGTACATCTGAATCAATTTGTGTTTCTGGGTGAAACATCCAAGCAGGAGTTTGACCAGGTTGTAGAACTCCTTCAAAAACTTTGCGGCCAGAACTTTTTATTTCTACGAAAACGCGGTCAATTCTAGGGGCATCCGAATGTTCGACTGGTGGATATCTTGAAGTTCCACTTGTCGCTGCATCTAGTTTTGTACGAAAAAGCAGATATTTGTGAGTTTTAGTATAGCAGAAAAATTTGTGTAAGTCAGTACAAAAAGATGTCCAAGTATCAAATTGAATTAGAAAATCGCATCATAGCTTTGCATAATGGATAATTTTGTGTAATAATGGGCCACGGAATTATTCAAAACGAAATATGAGACACTTATTTCTTTCACCAAGATATTTTTTTCGTAAACTTATGGCTATTTAAATATTCAGGCGAATGTTGAAAAATATCGAAAATATAATTGCCGAACTAGAAAATTTCTAAAAATTCAAATTACTGACGAAAAAATAACATACGAAAATATTTAGTAACGAAGCAGAAATATTTCGAAAATAAAGGCGAATGAAACTTGAAAAATACAAAAGATTTAAATTTCCGAAACTTTGAAACCAGAATTTTTTAAATCACGACATTTCAACTTTCAACTTCATCTCTGCCAAACCTTCATTTACTCGTACAATAAAATTTTTTCTACATTGTTCAGGTTCGTTAACCTTTTCATTGTGTGAGAAAATATTAAAGAATGATGGCTCAACAATTATGTAAAGTTTTTTTTGTGTTCTGACTGGTTTAGATTTAACGAGTATTATTCAGTCAAGATTATTGTATTTTTAAATTTTTATAGAAACAATTTTCTAGATTCAGCAAGAGTTGTTAAAACCAAGATTTCAGAATTAATATTTTGCTAGAAAAACGTTTGACTTTGAAGCTAAATATTTGTTGACTCATTTATTTGAATAACTTCAAAAAATGCGGATTTGTGGCGATATTTTCTAAATTTAAAACGGGTTTTGTTTGGAAGTTCACTCTTAGTTCCTGCACAGATATTCACCTTCAGAGTCGAGCATTTATTTTCAAGCCAAAAAAACATATAAAGATTTCGATTTCGAATCGTTTTCAGCGAACTAAAATCTACGCTTTTTACGATGGAATTGCGTTAGCATTATTACGTGAAATAATATGTTTCACCAATGTAGCGTTTTTATGTCAATCTATCTGATTAGTGTATATTCTTCTCATTTTAAAAACATATGCAATATCTTTTATCAATATGACTATTATTTTTGATACACTCACTTATAAAAGGAAGGGAAATTGCGCATGTGAAGAGTAGAATGACCATCTTCATTTTTGCAGGATAGAGGTGACAGACAGCTAAGAACTATTTTTTGAAGAATTTCTTGAACTGTATAACTAACACTAATTTGAATTATACTTACTTATGTTCTAATCAAGATCTAATTAAGCAAATTTATCTATTATTTACAACAGAGTAATAAGATGTTGCTCAGACTATATGAAACGTTATCGTAATCATATACAGCCAAAATGTAAGTTACACTTTTCAATAATAACTGAACCATTATATTGTGCGATATTGTTGAATTTTTTCTAACTCTTATATTATATTTACTGACGTCGTACAATAAAACAGCTATACAGAATTTTAGTATGCATATTCCCGGAGCTCGAATGGAAAACATGGTTTAAAAGTATTAGCCTGCAATAATTTCCATGTAGGCGTTGAAAAAACACACTTTTTAATGAAAAAAATTGGAATTTTATCAAGAATTGAGCTGTTTGAAAATTTGCGGTACAGACGCTTTTTTGTAATGCAATGGAGAGATCTAAGAAGAACAGTATCCATAATTTGACATATAGTGCAAAGCCCAGTCTTGCACCCCAGCACCTACTACTACCAAGTGCATAATGGGGAGACCTACAGTTTAAGGTGGGTTCCGAATCACCAGAACACTGGTAAAAGAACATAGAAAAAAATACAGAGGTATCAGCTCACGGATCAAACGCCGGGCCTCTAACGTGAAGTCATACCGCCTAAACGCCTGAGCCTCCGAGGCTTTATTTAGTCACCTTATGATTATTTTCTTTTTCAAACTTGTTCTCGGGTGAACCCGGTTTTTCATCATAGCCACGGACTAAGTCAAGTGACTGATGAGATGAGGTTAATATAAGTTAAATAAATACGATATTTGAAATCTTTTGCGATGATGTTGTTTGTATAAAATTAGGAACATGGTGTAGTTTGGAGTTCGTCTTTTACCCCTGTTATTATTACATAGCGACCACGAGCGTTGAAGGTGACAACAGTCGCCTCTGCATGCTTTTTTAAAGCTACCGTCTCATGACATCTTATTATTATTAGTATATTTTATTTACTTTATTCTATTTCATATTTTATTTATTCATATGTTAGAAGTTGTAGGCTCCGGAAGCTACAATCATGGTTCCTTAAAACACCCAATCATGACGCAACTGGAACGTGTACGTCATCCACTTCTGCTCCTTCTGTCCTAGAAGGTAAGCAGGAGCGGAAAATATACGCGAGATGACATCGTGCAACACTGTTCCTTCGAGTCAGGTCTCTCGCCTCGGATGACATTGCGCGACAGTTGGAAATGGAGGTTTCACCTCTGGATACTTTTTTAGAGCTACGAATCTTTGCAGAATGACTTTGTAGCCCTGGTACAGCCTGCTCAGCTTGAAAGGAAGTGCTTCATATTTCGCTCATGTACAACGGACTGGAGTTCCCCCTGAGCGTATGACAAGACAACACCATTGAATTGCCGAAGATGGTAATATAACACTGTTAGAGCCACATTAGGTCTCTCTATGTAGCCGTAGCATGCTTACTTCAAGCATCCACTGAGAACGTGTCTAAGTGTTTCTGGTTTCTGCTTGCATGTTCGGCCATTGGTATCGCTTACAGTTTCATTCATTATCCGCTTGCGGTAAATCAAGTTATATATAATGCCGTCTTGACAGGCAAAAAGAAATCCTCAAGTCTACGATCTCAATCCAGCAGACTTGAGAAACATGTCGGACACACCTATCAATACCTCTTGTTCACGTATAATGCCATCGAATTCACCATGAAGGGGCTTCTTAGCATGTTTTCTTAGTAGGAGCGAATGTACTGCATCCTGAACACGACTTTATACCACCAAAGGTGTTAGTGATGCTAGGCCATCTGTAATATCGCTGGAATCAAATGAGAGACCAAGCTCCTCTGCGGTCCGATCTGCGTCACGGTATGGGAACGTCGCAGCATTGACCACTTTGTATTGATGTACGATTTGCACAAGAGAATCTGCGGTATTTAGAACTGAGCAGGCTGTAGTCAGAACCGTTCTTCGATAAAGAGACTCCAAGCTCAGCAATCCTCTACCCCATTTATCTCGACGGATGTATATTCGAAGTACGGATGATCTAGGAGAATGACTTCGATGGATTGTCATCATCTTCCGTGTGTTTCGGTCAAGTTGCTTCAACTCATCAACGTTCCATTTTCAAACGTGTGGAGCAGTATAGGAACGGCCAGCATATTGGTCGCCTGGATCTTATTCCTTCTAGATTATTGAGAAGCCCATATCTTTGTGAGAATTTGGCGATACCCTTTTTCAAGGGCCGTCACTCACACATGCACACTTTGGGTTTCCGCAAAGCTGTTAAGCAATTAAGCTACAAACATAGGCATGATAAGGATACGTGGAGACCGAACGATGGCCCGTTATGTAAAATTCAGCTTTGACGCATTAGGTCCCTCTCTTCGTGGACGGCCACATATGTACATACATAAAGCATTGAGAGATTGCAAGAAAATGGAGAGTCGTTTTCATACAATAATATTTTTATTTAGCAATCCTGCCGTCCAATTCAAAATCAGTACATGCGTCTCACATAGCGACCCAAGAAAACAACCCAACACCAACTAAAATTCCAAGATTCAACAAATGATTCGGAGCATTAAGTTTTCACAATTAAGAACAATCAAAATAAAAATTCCATTATTTCAATATGCAGAATCCAAAGTTCACTATATCGAAGTTGTCATATTTTTTAAATTTAAAGGATTAAAATTTCGATATCTTAATATTAATGGGATATAAGTAAAAATATTTATTATGCTGGTACTTTGTAGTTATGAAGAGCTTCCATTCAAAGAACTTCAATCTTTTTCAAGTTATAATGTGCCATGGTTGCCTACACGATACAGACGGATATTACTAGCAAAATTTATGCGAAAATTAGATAGTTTCCAGTTTTTCAATTCATTTTGCATTTTGAGCCAAACTTGTCTAAGATGGCTAACAATATGACTATTTTGGTTGCTGTTAATATTTTACACTCACTTGAATGTTTTCTTTGTGATTTTCTATCTTTGCAATGTTTACAATATATTAAAGTATCGCCTATTGCACAATGTTTTAATATCTAAATTCCCCTTTTTAACTACGTTACCAATTTTAGGCTATTTTTGAACTCCCCAAAAGATACATTTTTAACACAAAATAACAAATTTTCTTTAAAAAATTACTTTTTCACCCAACAGTGTCATTAACAACCAAATAGTTGAACTTTCAAGTAAAAGAAAAGATTTTTCTGCAAAATAGTTAAATTCCTAACCAAATAGTTGAATTTTCAACCAAGAATGAAGAATTTTTTACAATAAAAAATAAATTTTTAATTCAAAATAATAAATTCAAACAAAACAGTTGAATTATGAACCAAAAATGATGACCTTGACAAAATAGTGAAATTTTCAACAAATTATTTAAGCTTACAAGAAAATAGTTTTACCCTACGATTATGAATATTTAACCAAGAAGATGATTTTTCTACACAAACAGACAAACAATCAATAAAAAAGTTCAGGTTTCGAGCCAAATCAAATTCGAAGGTTTGAAAAAACAGTTTACTTTCAAACTGGAAAAGACGACTTTCCAAAAAGAGTATTAATTTTGAATCAGAAAAAAATGCATTTTTAACCAAGTAGTTAAATCTTCAACCAAAAAGATGAATTCTCAACAAACAGGATTAATTTCCCATCCAGAAAGACCAACTTCCTACCAAACAGTTAAATTCTAAAATTATGAAGGAAAAATTCTTTACTAAAAATGAAATGGTTAAAATTTCGTATGAAGCAATTAATTTTGAACAAATAACGAAACAATTTTTTACAAATAGTTGAATTGTTTAAAAATACATGAGTTCTCCACAATATTGTATGATGCTAATGACAAAAAGACGAATTATCTACAAAAAAGTGGAATTTTCAACCCAAAAATATTATTTCAGATAAAAAAAGCTTAACTTGTCAACAAATAATTAAACTTTCTACCAAAATAGTTGAATTTTCAAGTAAGAAATGTATTATATTCGAAAGAAATGAGAAACGAGCAAAGATTTTATTCAAGTCAAATATTAACAGCTTTGAATTATTTTAATAAACTTCACCAATTGTTAATGCATTTGAATATTCGACATTTCATTGAATGAAAATATTTAAATGGTGGAAACGAAATGGTGAAAAAATTGCTGTGATTTTTCCAGCTTGACAAATTACCAATAATTACTATTTTTGTCAATTTGATAAATATTCCTTTTAAATGACCTTGAAAATGTTATTTGCGAATATTTTTGAAGTTATATTTGTAATGAGCACCTCAAACTACATTTCTATACTTGGTTTTAACAGATCAAGAATAGAGTGAGTTGTGAAGATGAGTTTTACAAATTTTTAATTTTCTGATTTTCGAAGAAATAGATAATATTATCCAAAAAATTGTTTATCTATTTACTCCAGCATTCCGAAAATTCATCAAAATAAACCATTACCACAGCCAAAATAAATTTATATTTGACAAAAGAATGGAATTTTTAACCAAGAGTGAAGTTTTTGGCGTGACCCCCTCCTTCCTCAAATTGGTAACGTCGTTTATGGACAGCCTCTAATGCCTGACTTACTTAATCCTATAGAGCCCCTAAATCCTATAACGTATTCTACCTGACTTTTCTCAGACGCGCTCGCATTCGCTTGGACTTTCGGCCAAAGGAAAGGAAAACTACAGAAAACCAAACTACTGAGCGCAATCATTTTCGTCTACAATTCATCGTACCTAGTTTTCTCAAAGAATCCAGGCAGGTACAGGACCGCCCCAAGGATGTAGCATCCCTGCCAAAGTGGTGTGATCTGGACGTCGCACAAAAATTCTCGATCCTCCAGAATGAGCTACAAGCAAACGATCAGGCCCAAGACTTGCTGAATAAACAATGTCGCCTACTTTTACAAAACAGCGGTTTTCTGTAATATCCGTATCAACATTGTGTTCTCGGAGAGTTGCACTAAAACGCAGGAGTCCCCTTTCATAATGTATATATCCATAAGCTTGCACTTCAGGATTAATTTGTTTCTTTGGCTCAACCATCCAACGAGGAATTCGACCAGGTTGTAGAACTCCTTCAAGAACGTGGCGGCCAGAACCTTCAATTTCCACAAAAACTTTGTCAGGTTTTTGGACTGGTGGACTTCTTTCAATTTCATGTTGTAGAACTCTTTCAAGAAGTTGGCGGCCAGAACCTTTAATTTCCACAATAACTCGGTCAACTCTAGGGGCATCCAAATCTTCGACTGGTGGATTTCTCGAAGTTCCAGGTTGTAGAACTTCTTCAAGAAGTCGGCGGCCAGAACCTTTAACTTCCACAAAAACTCGGTGAACTCTGGGGGCATCCAAATGTTCAGCTCGGTTACCTCCAGGGGTATTCACATGTTGGACTGTTGGATTTCTTGCAGTTCCAGGTTGTAGAACACTTTCAAGAAGTTGGCGGCCAGAACCTTTAATTTCCACATAAACTCGGTCAACTCCAGGGGCATCCGAATGTTCGACTGGTGGATTTCTTGAAGTTCCACTTGTCGATGCACCTAGTTTTGTAAGGAAAAAACAGATGTTTGAAAAGTTTTTGTACAGAGGAAAAACATGTGTTTGTCGGTACAAAAAATGTCCAAGTGTCGAATGGAGCTACAAAATCGCATCAAAATTTTGCACCATAGATAATTGCGGCTAATACTGGTTCAAGGAATTATTTGCGTCTGAAATATATCGTTTTCCCTGGCAAAATATGTGACACGTATATTTTTTTCACATAAAAAGTTTGTTTTTAAACATAAGGCTACTTGAATGTTCAGGTGGATTATACGGGTGACATACTTTTGCCAAAAAATAAAAATTAAGAATCTTCAAAAATATATAAAGTATCATTAACAATCCAGAAAATTTCAATGAATGCCAAAACAAACATTAAACTACCGAAAATATTTAGTGACCACATGAAAATAGTTTGTCAATGAAACTGCAAGAATTCAGAAACATCAAATTTCCAAAACATTGAAACCAGAATTTTGAAAATCTCGAAATTTCAAATTCACGAAATTAGTTGATTCTTGAAATGAGTGAATTCCCGAAATTCGATTGTTTTTGATGATTTGAAAGGAGGTTCAAATGTTTTCTTTTCTCTTACAAAAATCATGGCATTTTTAGGACATTTTGTCAGGTTCCAGGGATTGATTTAATTATTTTCACTAAATTTTATAATAGTATTCGAATATTTTTCTAATTAATTTATAGTAATCCAAAATTGTTATTCTTTTTGAATTCGAGGGAATTCTTGATTGATTTTAATGGTTTGAAAGGAGGTTCAAATTTTTTCTTCTCTCCCAGAAAAATCATGGCATTTTCAGGACTTTCTGACAGGCTCCAGAGATTTATTTAATGGTTTTCACTGAATTCTATAATGATGTTCGAATACTTTTTCAATTAATTTACTCAGAACAAATCAAGACCTCCACAGTATTTCAGGAATTCATTTTCTTTTCACATTTTCGAGAATATCTCAGAGAAATCCACTTAAAACACTCAATATTTCCAACAGTTAACTTCAAAAAAGACGTTATTGTAAACTGACCCTTGACACATGGTTACCCTTTATTCTCAAAATCAGTCGCAAGCATGCTTTTCAAGAGGAAGGTCGGGTCTCCCAGAATTTAGGAAAGAAACAAAATATAAAATTCTAAAGTTTTATTATTTCCATAAATTGTGGCTCTGAATATAGACGATTTTATGAATGATTTTAAACCACGTAACTTCAGTGTAACCTGAAAATTGGAAACTAAATAGAAAATGTTGGAGTCTACCTTGCCAGATGAGTAGATTATACGAATTTATATTAATCTTGCGATAGAATATAATTTTTAATGCTAAAAACTACAAATAACGCTGAATTTCTTCCACTAATAAAAATTTAGACTTTTACGCGTCTCATATGATGATAAAGTGGGGGCTTTATATTTTTCACTAAAACCCATTACTGTTTTTTTTTCAAATTTCTTGTTTCATAATTCTCATTTATAGTGATTTAAAATTGTTTTGAAATATTCGAGGAAAGGCTCAATTGATTTTAGTAGTTTGAATAAAATTGATTAATTCATTAATTGAAAAAGCATTAATTTTATGATTTTCACTGAATTTTATAATAATACTTGATACAAAAAAGAGTTTTTGGTTCCCTGCCTAGAGGTAGACCAGAAATTGGCACATGGGAACATTTGACCTGCTATCTATTACAACACTGCTGAAGACTGGTGACCTTCTCAGCATAAAACATCAATCAATTGCGACTCTCGGTTTCCTTTCCTTGCCCCCACCCCCGCCCCTACCCAGTAACAGAAGGTTAGGTGGGACTGACGTTACAACAATGACTGAAACTTTGTTTGACAAAATGCATACACACGGTAAACGTAGAGGTCGAGTTTCAGGCGATAAATGGAGACTGGGTGTTTGGAATGCTAGAGGAGTAAATGATTTTGAGATAAGAGAACTACGAGAAACTATGCACGTAAGGAAACTAGACATTTGATGTGTACCTGCGACGAAGAAAAAGGGTCGCGAATATAGAAACATAGAAAATGGGGTAATGAAAGCCGATTTTGAAATCTGATCAGGAGTAGGTAGCGAATCACATGGTAGTCAAGGGGTCGGTTTAATTATGAATGAAAAAGCAAGACAGCATCTCAAGATGAGATAGTAAATCTAGTTTTCCAAAGAGGCATCAATCTCTCTATGCATCTCACTATGTGTGGATGCACCTTCAAACTTTCCAACAGACATATGATAAGTCTATGAGAGGTTGAATCGAAAGCTTTCCGGTGGTCAATCCAGGCCATTGAAAGGTTGCGTTGATGGGCTGCAGCGTCTATTCAGACACGCCTGTCGATTAGCAGGTTCTCTCGAGAGCCTGCTGCACCTTCTTTCGTGCCACGCTGGTCGTACATCTCAAGCCATACAGGCTCAATTCGCCAAACAATCCTGTTGTTTGGGACATCTGTGAAGATCTTATACAGTGTGTTCAAACAAGTTATTGGCCTGTAATCTCTGGGTTGAACGAGTCGCCTTTTTTCGCTAGGAGTATAGTGCACCAAAAAAAAATGTATATATAATATTCCAAATATCACAAATTAAGTTTTTGTTTTCAAGTAATAATTATAAGCTTTTTAGTTTCTACCATTGCTTCAAAGTTTTTCATAGCAGCTTATTTTGTAATTCCGATTTCTTCATTTTAAATTATCTTACTGAAGTGTTCTAAATATATGTCATCCTAGAAAAGAACAAAATTCGTGGGAATAATAGACAACAGTTGTACTTTTCTATCAGTCTTGTTGCAAAGTATTGGATTTTTTTGTATGTTCCTGTAATAATTTAGTTTTTCGTACTTTATTGTACAAATATTCTAAGCAGTGCCATTATCATGTTCTATTTCAACGATAAGGTATACCAAGTAAAAATGCTATATTCCCGACCAAATATACTTATGAATTAATAAAAATCTACCAAAAGCAGATATTTTATTGATTCCAATGTATATATCATAAAATGTATAGCAACTTGAAGATAATAAACATAGTAATATAAAAAATACAAGATTAAATACTTGTTGCAATACATTTAACGTGTATTATCTTCTACTAAAATAAATATAGGTTTCATTCTGAAGAACAATGTTGAGAGCCTTTAGACAAAACATGAAATGAAGTAACAAAACAAAAGACTCCAAATAAACAAATGCAAATAATAAGACGAGATAAGGTTACTTCATGTGCGATTTGAGAGCATTTTATATTTTCAAAAATACCTATGCATAAAAATGGATGAATCGATGAATTTTGATCATAATTATTTGATAATTTTCAGTTGAATCACACCAAAATCCAAGATTCTCAAATTGCAAACAATGGAGGCGTAAAAGGAGCATACCTAGCCTATAAAAATTCAGTCAAACAAAAAGGCCCTGAACCCAAATTGCCTGGAATAAACTATTCTCAATCGCAGCTTTTTGGGATTCAAACAGCTATTACACAATGTGCCAAATACAACACAGATGTAATAAAATACGTCATTCCACCAGAAACCAGAATCATGGGTGCATTTGTAAACAGGCCAGAGTTTGCGACAGACTTCAATTGTTCAGTTGGTTCCAAAATGGATCCAGTTAAGAAGTGTTCCGTATGGTAAAACTATATAAAAACTGTGAAATGTTTTTGAAAAATTGTTGAACTTCAGGCCGCTGCACTATGTACGGGTTATAGAACGATTTTCCGTGTGTATTACATATAACAAAATATTTTAGTTGAATACTAGTACAGATATTTAATAAAGACAGGCGCAGCTGCTAGGATGTAGAATTAGTAGAGTAATTTCTTGGATTATATCGTAAATGCAATCTAATGTAATGTGAGGTATGGTAAATATTTTCTCAAATTAGGTATGTCACTTTAAAGTGAATTCCTGAATATACGTTCTTGAATATACTACCATCATAAATATAAATAAAACAATTATATATTGAATTATCCAAAAAAATTCTGTCGTCTGTTTTATTTGTTGGGTTAGAAGCTTTTTGTTTGTAAACAATAAATACGCATTGAAGAAAGCTCTTTGAAGAATTATAACATCATTATATATCATAGAGTCATCAGCTAAATATTTTGATTATTGAATATTAATGGGAGATACATATTTTTGCAATTTTTATTATTTTTAGGAGCACATGTTTTACTTCAAATTTCATTAGGACGTAAAACTATTCTTCAAATAATTAAACCTCAACAATTTCATAATTCGGTTAATATTTTTTCTTTTGCAAACCACAGAGTTTTTATTGTATCATTTTTACACTCTCATCATTTATGATTGAATGTACTAGATTTGTGTGAATTTAGACCTATCCGGTTTTCGTCAATTCTCGACGTTTGGAGACCCCCTAAGTCAGAAAAAATGGTTATTAACAACATATGTGTCTATCGAAAAACATTTTGTAATTGCAATTTTCTTTATTACATTCTTCTGTGGTCCAAAAAGACAAGTTTGTCAGCCATTCTTATACTGTCAATATTTAGGTAATTTTCAAATTGAAGAAAACCTCAGATTGTCAGTAATATAACATCAAATTTTGTACAAATATCAGTATCGTACATCGTCCCAGCCTGACTTTGTATAAGGATATACTGATTTTCTTCTTTGTTCTTGGCAGTAACCTAAAAAAACTAAACATATAAAGTTTGTAAGATTCAGAGGAAACAATATCAAATAATGCAATTTTTTCCACTAAATAAAAAATGCGTGTATGAAAAACTAGTTTCAGAGTAGCTACAAGTTATAAAAACCATTTCGTTACCTGCTCAGCAGTGTTCCTTTTTACAATGAGGCGATTATCCATGACGAGAATGTGTAATTTTTTTATAAATTTTGAAAGCTTATATCTGCATGTGCGCGCTGATCAGATAGACCAGTTTTGATAGGCGTTTTCTTGGTTTAAAATGTTCATTTTCGTCTGTTTTTTGGAATTTTGTGAATGCTCTAACTTCAGTAATTTCTGTTTTATCAAAAAAGTCATGAACAAAAGTTTTTTTTTTTTTTTAGTACTACGAACTAATTTTTATTTCCTAAAATCGGGAACGTTTATTTTTCATTTTTAATGATTTAACAAAAAATGTAAAGAAACAACAAAAAATGTTTTTTTATCAAAATTGAACCCATCGCCTAAATGAATAAAATTGCCCTCCTTATATGCATAAGAAATTTTGTATCTTGCTTTTAAGAACCTTTGAAAATCACTTTGCAGAATCTTATGTTGAGGACAAATAAAGTTAAATTTGAAAAAGTTATTTTTATGCTTAGTATATGTCTGAACTAGCTGTGAATTTGATCTCGGATATTTCTACTTTTTTAGATTTACAAGATTATGGTGTTCATTTGATGAGCTTCCTCATTATGATTAATTAGCAAATATATACAAAATATATTTTTTTTTATACGAATATATTTTCCAAATTATACAAATGAATATAACTACCTAATACTTCATTTAAATGTATTACTATCACAGGCCAACCTATTTGTATCGAGTCAAGGAATCTTTTTTATTCTTGCATCAACTTTGAATTCTGTTAATAAAAAAATTTTGACCATAAGAAAGATATTTTTTAAATATTATAAAGTGCAAAAAAAAAGGTAACAAATATTTTTAGAAATTCTTAGGTAAGTTTCAAGATATTTGTGGTGAAAATAAACCCCGTAATTTTATCACTCTATCTGCAATCGTCTTTTAGTTATCTTGTTCACAAAAAAGTGCAACTGAAGTTACCAGCATCGCAAGGCCTTGGCCACTCACCTTACGAAATTCTGGAAACATGCACATAATAGAAATATACTTTTTTTTTTAGTTTACGCAAGTGTGCCGCTTCAAATCCCCTCCCGAAAATTCTAATAATTTTAGTATCGTATTTGATGGCTAATTCTGAAAAGAAGTTTCAAGGGTCAACTCGATACATCTAATATTGACGACACTAAACAGAATTTACAAAAACGTCTTTCTTTGTTATGGGCAATATATCATAAACTTCATGGGGCTTGAAGAAGCTCAAAAATAATTGGAAAAAACGCATATTTTAGTGTATCTGGAAAAAAATATATATATGAGGCGGGGGTATGCATATGAATTCGAGGAAAGAAGTTTAATGCATTTTTTGGACCACCGTACTGTACACCCAGAAATTGAAGAACAATGACTTTGTCTGCATAGATTAAGTGGATTCTTTTCAGTTGAAATAGAGTAAGATAAAATAGATTAGGTTTGTACACAATTCTTGTTTTCCAATTTTGAAGCAATGCCTATCGGGTTCTATTATTAGACTTTTTCTTTTGGTCACGTACTCACAAACCAATTAGTAAATTTCCGCTATCAAATAAAAAAATTTCATTTTATCGAAATAGTAATTTTCTTCTCATCTTAAGTTATTAGTAAAATTCTTCTGATCAAGATTCAAAGAGTTTTGATTTAATGAAATTAGATTCTTGTTTAGGCATACTGAGATCAAAGATGATTGACATAAAAGTGACCACTTTGACTTCCAGTCATTTTCCACATTTCGTTGGATTAATACATTTTAGAAATTTCAAATTAGAAAATATTTTATCTAATGGAATTAGTAATTTTCTTCTAATATTAATCTAATATTAATCTGCAATCGTATTTTAGTTATCTTGTTCACAAAAAAGTACGTCTGAAGTTATCAGCATCGCTAGGCCGTAGCTAGGGTGGGGTGGTGGGTGGGGGGGATAAACAGAGTCTGACGTTTGAACCCCCCCCCCTCGAAAGTCTGGAAACATGTACATAATAGAAATATACTTTTTTTTAGTGTACAGATTCAAATCCCCTCCTGAAAATTACAAGGTCACTGAGTATACTGCTCAAGTGCGTACACTGCGCGCAGCCACGTGAGATAGAATTTTGCCAGACCATAACGGCGTCGACCACTGCGTAGCTGGTGAAGTGCTGCGAGTGGTCAGTGGTAGTAGCCGTTCTGGTCAGGCGTTGAGTGAACTGTCCAGTATTACAATAAGAATGCATGCACTAATTCATGGACGTTCGGCATTTGATTAAGTTGACGTCAGATATTTACCGAAAAATAATAGTCATGTTTGTGCAGACGTGCTCATGTTTTTCAGTAGTAGATTTTAGAACAAAGAAATATAAATACTGAGTAATAATAATATTTTATTTCAATCATAAGTATATATATATATATATGTGTACGTATTATTCGAATTATTATGTTATATAATAATATACACCTCATATTATTATAATAAGAATATATTAAATTTATAACAATTACAACTTTTATGGATCTAGTATTATATAGAATCGTGTAAGGTGAATCCCACTAATCTTTTATGTCCAAGGGTTGTTAATATTTGTTAAATTCGTAGGAAATTCCTTTTGCGACTATTCTAGACAATTTTTAGGACCAAAGCAGAATTTAAAACCATAATTCATATAGGTAGAAAACCGGTTGAAAGTAACTATATTGAAAGTAATATCTAAATTGTTAAAATCTGTTCGGATGAGTTGCAGGAAATGATATTTTTCTCTGAAATTCAAACGTAAATGTTTTGTAAAAAAAATAATATAGCATGAAATTTTCATTTTCGACGAACGTATTACTGACATCACTTGAAATAGGGAAACTCTTACCTTTACAATAATTTGAGGATTTAAGTAGCTCATTAACCTATTTAAGCTAAGGAGCTTAAACTTAATTTTCTCGTAGTTTGTGACATATTTCAGACATTACATCAGTAAGTGTGGTCCAAATTTTTTTCTGAGCATTTTCACCCCCCCCCCCCCATCAATCTTGTTTACATCCACACAAAAAAATGCGTTCTTTTATGAAAAAAATTATATTAAGACATCCTTTAAGCCCCATGAAGTTTAACACGTATTCTTCATCAGAAAAAAAATGTGTTTGTAAATTTTATTTAGAATCGTCATTATTAGCTTAATTAAGATTGCCCTTTGATATTTGCCTTCACGATGAGCGATAGAATACGAATCAAAATTACTTTTTTAATTTCACCCTCATGAGTCTGTTTCAGTGTCGTGTAAGTTATTTTTTTTAAGTAAATAGTTACAGTTTCAATTACTTTTCTTGTAAATAGAACTCGTTTCAATTAATTGATGAAGTAACTTCAAGTTACCTAAAAAGTTACTTTCTTCAATTCCAAAATTTTATAATTTATAAATCAAAATAACTAAGATGATAATACGTAAGAACTTCATTCAAAAAGAAATATGCATTAGTTAAAGTAAATAAAAAATACACAATATATAGTTCGAATAGAATTAAAATTGAGTAATAGACATATCAAATGAAAGATATAATAGTTGATATTATTTCAACCATGAAAGGTTTTAATTTGAAGTCAAACACATTTGAAGTCAACCGACAAAACCTTAACCAAATTAGGTAAATTTTGAAACAAAAAAGCCGAGTTTGCAACCAAGAAACAAAAAAATTTTACTGAATTAACCATTTTCAAGCCAAAAAGACGAATTTTTTACAAAATAGTTGCATTTTCAAACCGACAATATGAATTTTCAACAAGACCGTTACTTTTCGACCAAGTGGTTGAACTTTCTACAAAAATAGTTAATATATTAACAAAAAACATTCATTTTCATACTGAACATATTAATTTTCGACAACGAAAGTAATGTTCAACCTAATAGTTGAATTTTCTACCAAAATATTGCAATGTTCACACCCCCTCCCCCCCCAGGAAAAACGAATCTGGAACAAAATAGATAAATTCTTAACAAAAGCAATGAATTTCCGACACCAATAATAATAAATCTTCAACCAAACAACTGTATTTTTAACAAAACAGTTCAATTTTCAACCAAATAGTTGGATTTTCAACCAGAAAAGATAAATTTACGAAAAAATGCCTGAATTTAATTTAAAATCAAACAGTTCAATTCAACCGAAAAATCCTCAAACGAATCAGATTGCTTTTCTAAAAAAATAGTTGAATTTTCGACATTAAAAATGAGATTTTTTGCCAAAAGAGATAAATTTTTAAACGAAAAAGCCGAATTTTGTTACCAAGAAAGAAAACCAATTTCTACTACATGATTATGATTTTTTAATGTTTTCTGTATATTTTTTTTTACGTGCACATCCAATATTTTCGAAAAATTGTGAAATACTCCCATTTATAAATAATTTAAAGCAAAAAACTTCATCTTTCTGCAAGAAACCGGTGCGGAGATTCAACACTTTAAAAATTAAAAGGGGTCCATTGACCCCGCTCGGTAATTCTACTGTTAACCCAATAAGATGAATTTTCAAAAAAATAGCTGAATGCTCAATCAAAAGGGATTAATTTTCTACGCATAACTGATCCGTAAAAAACATAATGTAACTTCAAAGTAACTTAAATTAAAGTTCCAAGTTACTGAAAAAATCGTCACTAAGTTACGTTAGAAGTTACTTTTTAAAATAGTAACGAAGTTAACCTAAGAATATTCACTCTGAATAATGCTAGAACGCTGTCGTTTTTTTTTAATTTCGAACTTTTGGTACACTTTTCAATAAAAGTCAGGTCATAATTAATGAATTCCAACAAACACAGTGTTTAAACAGTTAATGATTGTTTATGGCTATTTTCTCTCATACTCATCCCAAAATATTCAAGTTTTATCTTAATTTTTAGCTTTGCTCTGGCGTTTTAGTTATTAGGAAATAATAGATAAACATCAGAGAGAATCATTTTTTTTAATGTCTTTTTTTTTAGTGGATACCTTTTTTCTGACACAGAGCAAAATGTTTGAAGTATTCTTCAAATTTTCTATATAGGTCATATTGAATGTAACTTTTGCTTGAAGTAGTCACTTAGAGCTTTTTGGTTAAAATTAATATTTTCTAAACATTAGCTAGAAGGGAAAAATACTCCACTTTGAAAAAGGAAATTTGAAAATAATAATAAGTTGTTAACATAATTATGTATGTTAAATTGAATCATTTATCACCTCACTAAGTAAAATGTGGATGAAAATTGAAAAATATTAGAAAAAAACAGCGACTATGAAGAAGAAGATAGTATAATATAAGAAGATAGTTGTTAGCAATATCAATTTATTTAAACAATTATATTAGTTGACATGCAATAATTATTTTCTCGCTTCATGTAAACAGGTGACAAAAAGTGTAACATTTCATGAAGAAACTGCAACTTTCTACCATTATTTAAAGAGAATATTGAAAAAAAAAAATATGTTGTTTAAAAAATATGTCTTATTAACTAAATTTAATTATTGCCGGGTGAAATTCAAAAAATAATTCTTGATTCGTATTTAATGGCTGATTTTGAAAAGAAATGTTAAGGGTCGACGCAATACATCTGATATTGACTTCATGGGGCTTACGGGACCTTTAAAAATAATTTTCAAAAAACGCATATTTTTGCGTATTTCTCTGTCTTCATAGATTAAATGGATTCTTTTGAGTTAAAATAGAGTAAGGTGAAATAGATTAGGTTTCTATATAGTTTTCGTTTACTCATATTGAAGCAATGACTACCGGGTTCTATTATTAGGCTTTTTCTTTTTGGTCACGTATTCACAAACCAATTAGAAAATTTCCTCCATCGAATAAAAAAATATTTCATTCAATCGAAATATTAATTTTCTTCTAATCTTAGGTTATTAGTGAAATTTCTTTGATCAATATTTAGATAATTTAGATTGATTGAAATTGAATTCTTGTTGTAGTATAATGACATTAAAGATGATTTTCAAAACACTGACCACTTTGACTCCCTGTCATTTTTCACATTTCGTCGGATCGTTACATTTTAGACATTTCAAATTAGAAAATATTTTATCTAATGGAATTAGTAATTTTCTTCTTACATTAAGTTACTTGTAAAATTTCACTGTCTAGTATTTAGGGCGTTTTGATTCAATGAGATTATTTTCCTTTTTTTAAAATAATGAGATTAAAAGTAAAAGACAAAATGGTGACCACTTTGACTCTCAGCCGTTTTCCACATTTCCTTCAATGAATACTTTTCTTTCTAAAATTTCGTCCTACTCACCTGTCCAAAACTGCATTGAGAAAAAAACTTGCATCAAAGAAAATTTTCTTGATTTAAAGAAATGATCGTACTAAACACATTATATATACACATTTTTTGATATTAATTAATTATATGTTGCAAATTAGTTTATTTCAGTAAAATATTATTTAGACGAAAAAACGATGTTATTGGTTGAAAGAAATAAAATATTTGTTATTTAGCATTAGGTGGTTGATATATAGGCTAAAGTAAAAGTTTTTTTTAATTAGAAGATGTGATTCCTTGGTTCAAGGAAGCTTACCCTAATGTTACCAAATATTTTTTGGAAACAAAGAAATGCGTATTCAACATGAGGAAATATTTTTGTGATCTTAAGGTGTGCATATATGGTTCAGAATAAACATGTATAAAATTTGATAAAATATTAAATAATTTGAGAAACCAAGTCTGTGATTGGGAGAAGAGAGAGAATAATTTTAAAAAATATATCATTTATAACATAAAAACAGCCTAAAATAAAACAAATACTTAGTTTAGCTACAAAAATACCACCATTGTTAAAAAATTCAATAGTTGAAATACACAAATTTTAATGTAGCATTTTGCCAAAGTTAAATGTAAAAATAATAACGATAAGTTAATATTATTGAGATTTTGATATTAATATTTATTTACAGTGTAATCAAATCAACAAAACTATTTTTTTTAGTCTAGGCATGATTTTTTCCTTCCAAGCAATTTTCACTGTACTGAAGTTAAAAAATCCTTGTTTCAAAGAAAATTTCGTAATACTAGCCCTAGCGCTATAATTGACCGGTTAGTTTTACGGAAAATGATGTAATACTGATCAGTGCCTTTTTTCATTGTAAAAATTCGAAATAAAAAAAATGTTGAATAATAATAACAAGATTTTCAAATCTTCCAGATCTTGCAGATATATCTTACATTAAGGAAGCAAAAATAAAAATCCTGAATAGGTTCAATGTTTTAGAGTTAGGAATTTCAAACGTCACCAGAAGTTTTTCGTCCTGTCATTTGAAGTTGCTATTTGAGGTTTAAATTTTAAAATAATAATTTCATTTATTCGAAATAATAATAAAAACATTTAATTTTATATTCTGGTCAGAAAATGTCAGAAAAAACGTGGAAAAGTGAGGCAATATTTAATAAACTGAAGTTGAAGTTTGTAAAATTCTGTATAGGACGGTTATCCAAAGAATTCATTATATTTTTGACTATTCGATTTATTCTTAGCTGAAAATAAATTATTTTAACTACGAATTGAACTATTTAATTTTTGTTTGAAAACTGATAGTTTTTAGCAAAAAAAATCATCAATTAAGTTGACATTTATTTCTATCTCGACGGAAAAACTTCTTCTTTTTAAAAAATAAACTATTTTTTTGAACATCCTGGTTTTTTGCTGAATTAAACTGTTTCTATTTCAAATTAAAATATTTCCGGATTCAAATATCAACTATTACATATTTCATAGAAAATTCATCTTTTTTGGTTAAAAATTCAAATAATTCCCTAAGATTTGAACTACTTTATTAAAAATCCATTTTTTTGTTGATGATTCATAATTTTTTTCGGAAAATTAATTTCTTCGTTTCATAAAAATTCAATTATTTTGTTAAAATTTTCTTAAAGGCTGATCTTTCTTTGTTTGAAGATTCAACTATTTGGTCCGAAATGCAACTATTCATGGTTGAAAATACGAATGTTTGGTTTGAAAGTAATTTTTTTTTTTTGTTTCTTCGAAAATTCAACTTTTTAGTCGAAAGAGTATCTTTCTTGATACAAAAAAAAACCGTTTTGCGGAAAATTTATATTTTTTGTTTGAAAGTCAACTATTTCGAAATAATTTAATTTTATCTTGAAAGGTCAACTTTTTTATTGAAAATTTATCTCTCTGGTAGAAAATTGATCTTTTCTGTTCGAAAGTTTAACTGTTTTGTTGGACATTCGTATTTTTGAGAAAAAAATTATTCCTTTTGGATTGGAAGTTTGTCTTCATTTCTAGGAACGCTTTTTGTTGAAATTTCATCTTTCTGGAAGAAAATTCAACTACTTAGTTCAATTTTAAACTCTTTTTTTAGAAATTTATTCAATTATTCTCGAAGATTTATAATTTCGATTGAAAATTAGTCTAGTTTAGTTGAAAATTCAACTAATTCTTAAAAAATGGAACTACTTTCTTAAAAATCTATTTTTTTATTGATACTATGACTTATTTCGTTGAAAATAGACATTTTTTGGTTAAATAAAATTCAACTACTTGGTAGAATGTTGTACTACTTTGTAAAAAATTAATTTTGTTGTTTAGTGAAAAATTCATCTTTCATTTGACAATATAACGATTAAATTTAAATACCTCTTTCTTGGTAAAAAATGTAACTACTTTGTTGAAAGTTAAACTTATTTGTTAAAAAATGATTTCATTTGTAAGATTCATCTCTTTGGTAGATAATTTAACTATCTTGTCGAAAATTTGTTCTTTTGTATTATAAATTGATTTTTTATCAGAAAATTTAACTATTCCATTTGTCATTGAAAATGTATCCTTCATAAATTGAAAGTTCAGCTATTTGGTATAAAAATGTATTTTGTTGAAAATACGTATTTTTGGGTAAGACATTTTATTATTTTGTCAGAAATTTAACTATTTCGTTATACTCGTTCTTCTATAGGATTTGAAAAAGTATAAGAAAAGTAATTTTTAAAATAGAAAACAAAATTTCAAAAGTGGCGTTTTTTCAAAGAAAAGATTTTAATTTTGACTTTGAAAAAAAATTTGTTTTTGAAATTGAAAGGAAGAATCGTTATAATGGTCTTAAAGAAAATTAAAAAAACTTTCCGAAACACTATAATACAAGTCCAATCGGATTAGCCTAAGAAAAACTAAACTAACTTGAAGAGACGAAGGCACGTGAGAAAGTGAACACTTTAGGCCTCTGTATATTAACAATGGGTTGATAAATAAATAGACATATTGTTTCACCAGGACTAAAATTCCTCTCATTCTCAACCCCATGAAAAACAAATTTAGGCGGAAAATCTTGACGCATTCTGCCCCATATACAAATGAATTTACACACATGTAAATTAAATTTAATATGAATTTAAAAAATTAAATGAGATATAAATTTTATAATTCTAATGTGAAATGCATATAGTGTCTAAAATATATTCATTAATAATAACATACACACTAAAAATAAAAGTTTGAAACCAAGTGAATGCATTTACTTGAATCCTATTTTTATCATTACGAAAATATTCTCTCGATGTAAGAATTTTTATTTGAATCAGACATATCTTTCGTTGATCTGAAAAAGTGAATTCATTGGCTGTATTTTCTTGATTGAAATACATACTTTGTACATTCAAGGAAATGATTTTCTTGACTCAAAAGGTCTGGATTACAATTTCACAGTATGGGCTTCTTATTGCTTCCAAAAAGTTACGAGTGGTACACTGTCGCGTGATTATCTTAAACTTTTCTATTTTTCACGTTTTTTATTGCTATAAACTTTTTCCAATTATTATACACAATCCTGAGTATATTTAAGCTGTAATTAGAGAATAACCATATTTAGGCACTTGAATTTCATACTTACTCAAGCTAACGCTTATTCAAGGAAAATAATTTTTACAAAGTTTGCTAAATAATTGCAATTTTCTATGAAAAATAAGGAAAATATACGAACGAAAAAAAATTTTGAGAATCAAAAACAGAACTCTCTTTAAAAGAAGCGCATAATGATCCTAACTATGCATAATTAATTAATATATCGATCCATATTGACCCCATATTGATCTATTAAAATTTCAGGATTGTAAAAAATTCTGATTTTTCTTAACTTTTGCTCAAATAATCTGAAGGTAATATTTCAAAAATGGAAATAGACCTAGGGCACCTAAACAATTTTTCAATATGGCCTCCTCATTGTTTCAATAGAGTTAGAAATGTTGCACCATCTCGTGGTTTTATTAAACTTTTATATTTTTAACGTTTTCGATGTTTATAAATTTTCTTTGGACTAATCTTTAGTGGCCCAGTTTTTGCTCATCGAATCTGTAAAATTTCACTAGTGATTAGTTAAAGTTTACCAATTTTGATTCATGAAGCAAAAATGGCTGAAAAGAAGAAGACGAATTAACGAAAATTGTGCACTTGAAAAAGATCGAAAACTGTCTGTCTGTCTGCATTCTGTAGGCACGATAACTTTCGATAGAATGCTCAGATTGAATTGAGCTTTGGCTCACTTTTTTAATACCTAAAAGGAAGATACAAGTTCGATAGCCATCTATTTCAGATGTAAGACCTACAAAATTATCATAATTACTTTTTGAATTTTTGTGAAAAATCTAAAATTTAAACATTGATCGCACAAAAAATAATGAAAAATCTAAAGTTCTATGTTGTGATCAAACTATGCAAGATACGAAAAAAGATGAATCAACAAAAATTGTGCATCCAACAAAGGTCTATAAATTCGTTATCAATCACTTTTTGATTTGACGCGCGGTTTTCGATTTATTCGTAAAGAACAACATTCAAAATAAAAAAATCTATTTTTAGACCGACCTCCTCTTAATAATCGCAATTTTTCAAGAATAATTACCAAAAAGAAGTTTTTATTCGATCAGAAGATTTCTCTTTGCTTTAAAGAGATCTAACCTCGTTATAGATAAGGTACATGTTTTATATTTTACTTAAAATAGATTCTGTAGTACAACTGTGCAAGTATGTCAATTTTTTTTTTCAACCATTTTTTCGTACATCTGTAAATTGCGAACGGTTCTTCCTACGAAAAAAATGCTATACACGCAGAGATACTAAAAATGATTTCATAATTTTCGTTTGGTTATAATGAATGAAATTGCTTTTAAAAATTTTTAAATGAAAGAACAGGATTTCGAAAAAAGTAACTACGATATACATAATTAGGGGATTTTTGTGTTTGGTCTAGAGTTAAATACAGCTTCAAAGCAAATTTCGTTCCATCAATTCGTATTCGCTCAATTCAAAGAAATATCCACTCCCATTCATGGCACATCCATTTGAAACAATGTTAAATTAAATTAATTATCACCTCACTAAGTATTAAGTGGACAAAAAGCTGAAAATATTAGGAAAAACTTCAAGCATGAAGTATTATTATAAAAGAAGGTAGTTCTGAATAATAATAATTTATCAAAACAATAATTTTCATGAAAATACAATAATTATTGTTTCGCTTTATGTACGAAGTGGACAACAAGTGAAAAATTTTATTTAAAAAGCTGTAACTTTATACCATCATTAAAAGAGAATATTATTTGGAATAATAATAAATTGTTCAAACAATAGGGGAATGCAAAAACCTCAATGTCCGATGCTCGATTGGGCTAAGTCGACCTTTTAACACTTTGAGTCGAGTCAAGTCGGGCTCGATCAGTTTCGAGTCGAGCTCGAGCCGGAGTGAGTAGTTTCAAAAGCTCGAAAAATCGCGGGTTTATGAAAAGGTTCGGCTACCCAAAAGTCCCGGGATTTGATTTATTTTATTTGCACTAAACTTGATTCTCGGGCGGTTTTTAGGAGTTTCATCAAGCTAGCTACTCCACAATCGAAATTCCCCAATTTCTTTGTTTCAGAATTTTGGGCTTTTTTTGAGCTGTATTGCCGATTTTTGGGCTCCACTACTTTTTTTTAAGATTCAAATTTGGAGTGGAGGTGCTGACTTGATTCAAGCCTGCACCTCCACTACATAAAAATTTAAAACAATTAAAAATCAAGCACAGCATAATTTCAGGCTTTTTATGGGCTTTCGAATGCGCTAACAATCGATTTGCGAAAACAACCCCTACTGAAAATAAAACTACCACAAATGTACAAACTAAAAACTCGGAAAAAACTACGCACACTATAATTTTGGGCTTATTTTGGGTTCTTGAATGCACGTAGAATAATTCAAAAAACCACCACCTATGAACACAAAAACCACCCCCTTGCAAAAAATAAAATCTGCAAAAAAACAAAGTGCTTCAGAATGTTAAGCGTACTTAAAATGTGTTGGTATTATCCAGGAGCCCAAAAATCAGAGACCCTATTTACATTGTGCAATTCTAAAAAACATTGTTTTTTGACTTAGGAAGTCAATGATGCGTGGGCAAATTTTGTATATTTTTAAGACTTCAAGCAAATAGTCATGTGGTACGGAAGGCAACGCTTACTTGTAGTCAATGTATGCCGTGTGCAAGTTTCTTTGATGTTTACGAGCTTGCGTCATGGCAACAGCGTCTATGGTGACTAGATTTTTACTGCCTCGCGAGTTTTTACAACATCCTTTTTGTTCTTCTGTAAGGATGTAATTCTCGTCGCAGTGAGAATACACCTTATCTGCTAGGATAGCTGTAAGACATTTATATATTGTTGAAAGACACGCTATCGGTCAAAAATCAGATGGATTTTGAGCGTCTGATTTTTTAGGCAACATATACATCGGAACATACAGCCCGGCATCATATCTGGTTGTTCGATGATCTTCTGAAAACACCGTGCCAACGCAGGATGTACACTAGTCAGTTACTTGTACCAGAAGTTGTGCACCATGTCCGGACCTGGAGCTTTCCAGTTACTTGTCCTTCTCAAAACCGTTGATACATCCAAAGCTGTGATATTAGTCAGCTCCATTTCAGGGTTATTGCTAGCTCTTGACTTCTCTAGTTGGAACAACGCAGAGTTTAAATTGCTTCTGTTCGTTTCCTTCCAAACACCCGATCAAAAGTTAGTCATGTCTTCCAGTTGAGGCACTTTGGTGTCTTGCTGGTTTTTTGCTTTACACTCAGTTCACGATAGAACCTTCTTTCATTTGCCTGGAAGGTTCGATTTTGTTGCCTTCTTGTACTACTTTTCTTGTACCGACGCAGTCTAGCAGTAAGAACATCAACTCTCTGTCGTTGTGCCTCTATAATCTCATTCAGTATTGCTGGTGTTAATGTCTTGATTTACCAACCTGATCTTCCATGGTGGATCTCGCTCCCTTCCTGGAGCAAAGACTACATTTGTAGGCCTAGTTTTGCGGCCCAACGTTCTAACGGTTGCCAAAGCTGCACAGTATACAAGAGTTTGCACCTCTAACGCAGTTTGTGTTGCATTCGAATGCATAGGTAAAACCTTGCTGTGCAGGTGTTCAATTGGTGCACGCAGATCATTCGTGATGTTCATCTTGGGCAGATAATGCCTTTACCCCAAAAGCACTAGAGTTGAGAAAAGATACTGATAATGTCATCCGCTTTAGGGAGTTTTGCCACAATCTTACAACAACTAAAGTGAAATGTCCATCAATCACTGCCGAAGATGTGAAAAAAGCACTCAGGGGCACGAAGAACTTTTCCGCTGCAGGACCAGATGTCATCAAGAACTTCCGGTAAAAGAAGTTAACTTCTATACATCAGCATCTGGCCCCCATATTTACCTCTTATTTGAAGTGGGAAACTCCCATTCCGTAGTAGCTGGTGTGAGGATGCACTATACTCCTACCAAAAAAAGGTAACTTGTCCAACCCAGAGAATTACAGGCCAATAACTTGTTTGAACACACTATGTAAGATCTTTACAGCTGTACTAAACAACAGGATTGTCTAACAGGCTGCCGAGAGAATCTGCTGATTGACCGGTACTACTGCAAAGACGCAGCAGCCTATCAGCGCGTCCTGTAAATGACACAGGAGAGATTGGTGTGGATTTTGGATTGGATAAGTGTGCCAAGATTCATCCCAAAAAAGGACAGATTATTGGCGTTCCCAATGACACTGAGCTTGTGGATATAAGTGTTAATTATCATATTGACACTGAGAGAACTATACATATCTGGGCGTGCCTTAAAGCCGCATTCAGGACGCAACATCAGTGAACGGGTCTCTCCGAAGCAGATACAAGCACCTTCTTCGGCAGATTTTGTCTTCAAGTCTGTCGGCGTTGAACAAGGTATCTGCGACTAGCATGCTCGTTTTACTCTACTCGTTTGGGGTGATTTAATAAACGCAAAACGAGCTTACGGCCCTTCGCATCGCCACACGTAAGATCATGCATATGCATAAGAGCTTGCATATCAACTCGTCCGTTCTTCGATTACACATCTCAAGCTGTCAAGGCGAACGCAGACTTTTGAATCTCCACTGTCTTCATAACCAAATTATTCTAATGTAAGTACAGCTTACTTCGTTGCAAATGGCGGAGATCCTCTCCAAAAAATGGTCAGGAAATACGAGATGATTAGCAAAGGGGCGTTCCTTTAAAAAGGCGCGGAGCAGACAGCGGAGACCCTTGGCCTAAATGTTAACATCAGAAATAAGAAAGTAAAGAAAGCAGAGGTAGAAAAATTCCGCCAAAAACTATTCGACAAGAAAATGAACGGATACTTTCACAGAAATGTAGAAAAACAGTCCTTGTCAAAGGAGTAAACTTTTACTTTCCTCAGATCGTCAGGACTTAATTCAGGTAGAGAGGGTTTCATTTTCACATGCTAGGATGGTGTCATTGCTACCTCATTATAGCTTGACCGCATTTTATGTCAAGAACTTCCCAGCGATAGGTGCTGAGCATGTCATGCACATGCTGAGTACCTAGAACACATACTATCCGGGTGTCCCACACACGCGGGAACGACGTATTTCTACAGAAATAATGCGGTGCTAAGAGTGCTTTATTACGATCTTTCTCGCTCTTACGGTGTTGGCCGCGACCCTGCCCTGCCGAACGCTCCGAGTGAGATAGAGTCAATTGTCCAAAACAAGAAGTGCACAATTTTCTGGAACTACGATTTTCGGACAGCAGTCTCCGTTGCATGCTCGAGACCTGACATCGTTCTTCAAGACTTCGAGAAACGAACTATATTCGTGATCGAATTCTCGGCTCCTTCCGAATACAACATCACTGCCAAGGAGAAGGAAAAGAAGGACAGGCTTGAAGACCGTAAAAGGGAGCTGCAACGAATGTTCCCAAAATATCCGGCTAAAGTAATTGTCCACGTCATCGGTGCTCTTGGAGGTGTGAAATTAACACTGGGTTGTAACCTTAAAGCCATATTCGCGTGGCAAAAATATGCCAAGGCAGTTGCGAGATGGATGCAGAAAACTGTCATCCTTGGGTCGCTTCGTGTCCTCAAGACACACGCGGGTAGTTTTTAGATGGCAGTTGCCCCCAGTAGGACCATGTGGCTCGCTTCTCTCGCAAGTTGGAGCGCGCCTAGGGCGCGCGACTGTTGGTTCTCGCGCTTCGCGCTCAATAATATATTTATCTTGCGCTATAATTTGGTGATTGTGAATTCTCTTTTGTTTAAGCTCCTTCGGCTTTAACTTACACATTCTCTTCACGTGTCTCGTGCTTCGCACTCGAGTTTTTCGAAAATGCGAACTTTTCTACATTATGTTCAACTTTATTATATCAAATATATATTAAATTTATTCTGGCGCTGCTTTTTCAGATATTGTAAAATAATATGCACATTTTATTTTTCATGATTACTTTAATATTTGTTGCTTATTTTGCATTAAATTTATTTTCAGCTACCCTGAAAAATGTATCATTTCAATACAGTTATATCATTACAATTCATAATATGCATTGGCATTGAAACACACGTATTTTCATTTTCTTGTTCTTATAATTTGGGAAAAGCGTATCCTATTTTTTTTAAAAAATGTCATAACCATTTTATTGCAACTTACGTCGTTTTACCATAAATTTTATTTATTTTGAATGTTATTTTTCACGATATAACCTAAAAATACGCATCATAGCGTAAGGTGGTTCTAAGCAAATTTGTAGATATAATTTAGGCGACAAATATTGTGAAATGAAATGTTATTGTAGCTTGTGTCCTTTTTCCAAAAAGTTATTTTTTTCAATATATTTTTATAAAAAGATTTTATAACATATCTAAAAATATTTTTTGGTTGAACAACTTTTTTTTCATTTTGTTCGTCTCTTGTCTCGTTTTTTCAAAAATTCAATTTTTTAGTCTTATTTTTTACGATTAAAATTAAATCTACTCGTCATCTAAAAATCTCTAATAACAAATTTGTAGATCCTTTTCGGGTGAACAACTTTTGTCGATTAAGTTTTTTTCGTACCTTGTTTCGCTTTTTAAAAAATTTAATTTTTCTATTTTGAATGTTATCTTTTACGATTAAAACTAAAACTACGCGTCATATAAAAAAATTATTGATGACAAATTTGGATGAGTTCTCAATTTTTTCGGAAGAGCAACTTTTGTCTATTCATATTTTCCATAGCTTGTGTCGTTTGTCCACAATTTTAATTTTTTAATTTTAATGTTGCTCTTAACGAATCAAACAGAAAGTACGCATCCTATCAAAAAATGATTCATAACAAATTTTTAGTTCCTTTTTGGGTAAACAACTTTTTTAAATTCATTTTTTTTCATAACTTCCATAGTTTGACCGCAGAATGGAATTTTTGATTTTTTATTATTTTTTGTACGATTAAAATTTGAATTTTCGATTTTTCAAGACAATTGAAAAGTTTGCTTTGATAATCTTGTAGGGCTTTCAAAATGTATACAGACGACGACAACGACGACGACAGACAGACAAACACCGTCGACATTTGATGGAATCCACGAATGTAATAATTCATTATTTTTGATGCGATCAAAATTTGAATTTTCGATTTTTCGAAAAAACTCAAAAAGTCGTTATGATAATCTTGTAGGGCGTTCAAAAAGTAAAGTTTTTCTTTTCTTGGCGTTTTTCATATCGTGCTTTATTTGGCTTGAAATGTTGATTTTAGTTTTTTTTTTGGATTTTGAAAATGCTATAACTGTGATAATTTGTATTTGATCGAAAAAAGTTTTGGAGATAAATTATTTTGATTTTTGTATACTACGGATAGCCGTCCATAGAATTTCTGAATTTTGAAAAAATTGGTCTAAAAATTTTTGAAAGCGCTCTAACTTTTTAATTTCTATCCAAAATAGCTGGTTAACGAACTCTATATCTCTTTTTGGTCCCTACAACTGTGCGCCAAAGCACAATCCAATCCGATTAGTCTTTCAAATGTTATCCGGTATACAGACGACGACGACAACGACAACAACTACGACAGACAGACACACGATTTTTTGGTTTTCAAAAAAATGTAATTATTTCCACAAATTTTTGAAGAAGAATTTAGTATTTTTAATTAAAATAGCGTTAATTAATACAATATAGTCAGAAATCGAGTTTATATTGAATATTTTCATTTGTGTTGAAAAGTAGTAGACATTCGCTGGTACTCTACTAATTTCGATTTTCAAAAATTGGGATTTTTAGGCAATAGTAGCAAAAGGATGAAATTTTCTTGCGAATTCGTGAAAAGCATGTGGATATAAAACAAAAGTATTCATCTTGTTCAGTGCGAAAAATTTAATTAACATCTCGGACATCATGTGATATAGAAAGTCGTAGGCCGTCTCGCAAGTTAATTCGCTGTTTGATGCTGAAGCATTCTGATATCCTTGACGAATAATCTCAGTTGCGAGAAAGGGTTGCACGCAGCGGTGAACACCGGCCAGATGCGGAACTAATGCCCTCAATGGGCCTGCGCGACCAAAGGGGCGTTAGTAGCGGAAAATTTAAATCAGTGTCCAGCACAGTATAAGGATGATATCACTTGCAGCTTCCAAATCTAATTGAAGTTAAAAAATTGAAAACTATCGTCACATGCCTGTGTTCAAAAATATTAACGTAATGATCAGAAAGTATTTCAATTAATTAATTCATTTTGCGCTACAAATAAATGAAAAACGAAATAGCATTTATGACAATTTACTTAAACATTTATGCATGCATTAATGTGCTATAACTATATCTAGAATTTAATACTCACAATTAATTGGCAAATTTCTGAAAACTCAACTCAAATTAAGATGAAATAAAATCTAATATATGTTGACTTGCCTTAGCGCAATGAAATTAATACAATCATTGAATCATTTTCTTATTACTATAATTGACCGTCAGTGCCAGGGAAAAAATATCTTTCAATAATTCTTTGAGTCAATGAAATATTTTCCAGTCATTACGTGAATATTTTTTAACAAAGGAATGTTATGATAATTTCCAGTGTTTTAACTTCAATCGAATTTGGAGGCTGTAATTGAATGCCCATTGAGGGCATTAGTTCCGCATCTGATTGGTGTGCAGCACTGGGTGCTACCCTTTCTCGCAACTGAGATTAATCGCCAAGGATATAAGAATGCTTCAGCTTGAAACAGCGAATTAACTTGCGAGGTGGCCTGTTAGTTTCTATATCTTTTGATGTCCGAGATGTTAGTTAACGATTTCCGGCTGAACGAAATAAATAAATTTGTTTCATAGCCACATGCTCTTCAGAAAATCTTGAGAACATTTAATTATTTTGTACTATTGTCTCAAAATCCTAATATTTCAAAAACAAAATTAAACAAGTATCAGAGAAATATCTACCACTTTTTAACACAAATAAAAAATTTTAATACAAAATCGATTTCTGACTAGATTACTGTTAATTAAATAGGCCTAGGGCAGACCTGGGTTTTTTCTCCCGGACACTTGGACCAAGTCCGAAGACAAGACCAGGTTTTTTCGGAAAGTGTGCTATGTGGGCTTTTTGGTATTTTTCTTATGAGGGGGTTGAACAGAAAGAAAGTATTTTTTTCTCTTTCGCGTTCAATCGGTTTATAGCGGTCATCAGCAAACACGGTTCAAGAAAGAGACACTTTGTAATATTATACTGCCAACATTAAATGTCTCGAAAAATATTATAATCTATATGCTACAATAAAAAAAAGTTCAATAATCATTTCATCAATTGTTGATACTTTTACATTTTTTATCGAAAAGCAACGCAAATATCCTAGGACGATATTTGAGAATTTCTACAAAATACTTATTTTTAATGCATGAAACATGAAAGGTTGGATTTAGTTCACTTTATAGAAAAATATAGAGTTTCAATTCATATTTAATTGTCCAAATAACGAGCCGGATGGTGCAGTCATTACTCAAAGAATGTAATATTCGTTGCAAGGGATTTTAAAAAAGCATTTTTAATAAAACCACTATAACTCTGCAAAACCAACTAATGATTTCGCGCAAACTGATTGGTTACGATATTCCTCCGTTAAGAGCAGTAAGTTCTGAATGTTGAAACAAATTCGTTACTGCATGGAAATATTGAAAATCAAATTTGTACGTTTTAATTGAACCTTTAAATTAGAGATATTCAATATTATTAATTCTTCCACAGTGCAAACAGAAAACACGCAAAAGGAAAAGTACAGACACAGTAAAAACTTTCAAAATTGTAAAACAATATCTCGAGTGGCCTATGTAATTGCGGAGTCGCTTTAATTACATTGATGAAATGGTGGTGACCAAGTTTCCTGGGGTGAAGCTCTGGCGAAGCATCGCGTGAACTTTTGCGGTTTAGAATTCAGTTTTGGCGAGCTAAAGTGCAAAAGAGGAAAAGGAAAAGACATAATTGATTAAAGTGAGTTCTTGGATCCTTCAGTTCCAGAGAGCATGTTTTCCGCTGCAGTGGGTGTGGGTGTGGGTGGATACACTTTGGGGGCTGCCCATGCCGCCTCCAGGCTCACCCTACAGTCCCGTTCCTATGACTCATCTCGAGCTTTTTGCCGAGAATTCGGCGAGTCGTGCGGCATTCTCTGAAAAACAGACCCTCAGTCTCCCAGTGGTTAGTTCAGTTGATGTGGGAAGCCTTCACCATGCTTAGCAAACCCAGCAAACCAAACATACCTTCAACCACGCTCTACTTCACTTCTCTAAAAGGGGACGCTGTTAGTTGTCATACGATGTTTTCCAGATGAGATGGTAAATCTGGTTTTCCAAAGCGGCATCAATCCCTCTATGCACATCACGATATATGGATGAACCTTTAAGCTTCCCAACAGACAAATGAGAAATCTATGGGATGTTGAATCGAAAGCTTTCCGGCAATCAATCCAGGCCATCGATAGCTACGCTTTTCTCTGATATGCGTTGTTTGAACATCTCTCGCTGCACAGGTCTGATTTTCCGAACAATCCTATCATTTAGGTAGGATAGCTCTGAAGATCTTATATAGTGTTTTCAGACAAGTTATTGTCCTGTAGTTCTTTAAGATGTTCCAGTGTTAACCAGGGTTGATATTAATAGATTATGTAATAAAAGTAGTTGTTTGGTGTTGATCACTGGTCCATAATTTATTCAATATAGTTAGATCAACTGTGAGGTTTCACAGTATGATAAACAACGTTTCGATCGTAAATCGACAATCTTCCTCTAGTTATTACAATGGTGGCTGTATGTATAACCTGTTTAAATGATTGAAGGTTAGATTTTATGTGGTGTGTGAACTCTTAATTTTTTATATTGTGAATCAAGAAAACATTATTTATCTAAAATTTTATGATATATAAGGTTAATTATAACTATTTTAATTGTTATAAAATAAAATTACTTGTAGTCAGTTACATGCTATTGTGTGTATAGTTATCAAATTATGTTGGAAATATTGGAAAAATGGCCAGATTTTTTGTGAAGACAGTTTTAGAGACAGTTTAAGAGATGCCATTTTTTCGCTTGTTTCCCATGTTTTCCCGCAGATGACATGGGAAAAATATTGTATCTCTCTTTTTATTGAAAAAACATATGTGTTAGAGAGAATAACTATATAAATTTCATATTGTAATATGTATCTATGGAAATTGTGTAAGCTTGTTATGTAATACAATGTTAATAATTTTGGATCCAAAGAAATGCATTTCTTTGATTCCATTTATTTGATAAGAAAAAAACGTTCACTTAATTGTACTGAATGTTAAAAAAAAACTCATGCATTGATGCAAAGAAATCATTTCTTTAGGCGCCATCCCGTGTGGAAATAGCGGCTAGCCCTGACACAACAAGGTTGTTGGTCGGCGGCTGGCCGGGATATGTGTGTTTTTTAAGAGCCTAGCCGTGTGCTGGTCGAAGAACGGCTAGGCACATTTTTTTCAAAACCACAGTCGGGAGCTAGCCTGGCTCTGGTCGGGCAAATCTTATGATCAAATGCTCAGGCGGTAGCAGGCCGGGCGCTGATTGGACAAATGTTATGAATAAATGCTTAGCCGGATGATGGTGGCAAAGTAACACTTTCTTTAAAGTGAGTGCTTTTGATTGTTAATCACAGTAAAGAACTTGAAGTGAAAACAGTATAACTGAACAGCAATTTCGTGAGCATAATTCAATTATCAAACCCTGTTTATGACTTGGTTCTTTTTTCTGATTTTATTAAGAAATTGTTTAAAAAAAACGTAAACAATTAATAAAAGATTTAAAATAATATAATACCTAATATATAATATTACTATTGAAAAACTGTCATATATTACAGAATAAAATAAAACCCTATTATACTAATCAATTTTGAATTCAAAATTGTACGTGAAAAATATTATAATTTAATTTCCAGTCAAAAAGCTTATGTTGGTGGTATTGAAAAGTAAAGTAGCATTAGAGAAGATGAAGAGCAGACGACAAAAGTCTCGAAACAGCGAGATTTTTAGCGTGATTTTAAAATTACAAATTTTTAAATTTCTAAAAAAATATGACTCAAATAAATATGTTAATTTAAGTCACATTGATCAAATATATAGTTCCGAAATTTTCATTGAGGTAATTTGAAAAACCCGCCAGAAATCTCGCAGTTTCGAAACCTTTGTCATCTGCTCTTGCCTCTTTATCAAGTTTAATGCTACTTTCATTTTTCAATTCCATCAACGTAGACTTTTTGGCTGGAAATTAATTTATTTGGAAGATTTTTATTGAAATGCATTTCAAAAAGTCAAAAGAAAAGGTGGCGCTGGACCACGTGATCGAACTCAAATTCTTTCGACTAGCATCGACCGTCATCATATGTACATTGCGATCACGTTACATTTATCACGTCTGTTTGGCTTTATTTTGTTTCATAAAAGTAATTGCAAACCTTAACAATTGTTTAAGGTAGGGATTTGGAGAATGTAAGTTTGATGAGCAGGTAAGAAGTATAGGTTTTGATTCAATGCATTAGGGTTTAAGGAGTAAAGAACTTATACGATTATACGAAGGTTTATAGGTTATGTGATCTTTTCTACCTTTCTTGCGTATATGAACTGTTCGTTTTATTCTTGGTTTGTTTCCTGCCCATTTTCTAGCTTGAAAATGTGCAAAAACAATTTTTATTTGCTATATTTGAAACCTGTAGTAACAATATTTCATCATTATATTCGTTCACGTGCGCCTTTTCAACTGTTCCAAAATTATTGATTGTTATCTCAGGTATTTTGTGATATATGTAGAATAAATACCCATATGAAAGACATTATTATAGGAATCAAAGTATAATCAGAACATTATTGAGAAAATGATTTAGGCCAATAATTAATTAACCTAATAATTTTTCGAGCATAATATGCCAACAATTAATTTCCTATTATAATACTTCTTCACCATAATGGTTTAGTATTGGTTTATTCATCTTGCAGGACCACTACTTCTTCCCTTTTGAGTTGAAAATTCAACTGTCTTCTAAAAAGAACTCGTCTTTTTGATTGAAAAATCAACTATTTGGTTCATAATTGAACTATTTTGTTGAAAATTTATGTTATTTATTTGTTGAAAATTCAAACGCTCTGTTGAAAATTCAAGTATTTGGTCAAAAATTCTACTATTTCGTTAAGAATTTAATTATTTTGTTGAAAATTCAACTATTCTCTTAACCAGTCATCTTCGTTGGTCGAAGACTCAAATGATTTGTTGAACATTCGTCCTTTTTTATTTAAAATTCAGCTTTCTTGGTTGACAATGAACCTTTTTGTGGAAATTTCCACTATTTGTTAAAAACTCAACTACTTAGTTGTAATATCTTTTTTTCTGAAAATTTGAGCTTTTTGTTGAAAATTCAACTATTTTGTTAAACATTCGTCTTTCTGGATAGAAATTTCCTCTTTTTCGATAAAAATTGAAACTTTTTTGTAAACAATTCATGCATTTTGCTAAAAACATTCTTCTTTCTAGGTTGAAAATGACCTTTTTCATTGAAAAATAAACTTTTGGGGTTAAAATTTCAACTATCTTCTAAAGTTTTTTTTTCAAATTGAAAAATCAACTATTTGGTTGAAACTTTAACTGTTTGGTTGAAATTCAAAAAAATTTGTTTTGACAATTGATCTTTATTTGTTACAAATTCATCTTTGCGGGTTTGAAAGTCAACTGTTTTGTAGAAAATTCGTCTTTTTGGCTAAAAAAATTTAACAATTTGATGAAAATTTCAACTATTTGGTTGGAATTTACTCTTCTTTGTTTGAAATTTCAACTATTTGGGGAACAATTAAACTTTTAAATTGAATTTTTATGTCGAAAATTCTACTATTTTGTGAAAAAGTCATCTTTTTTGGTCAAGAATTCGACTGTTTCATTGAACATTCGCCTTTTTCAATAGAAAATTCATTTTTTTCGTAGAAAATTCAGCTTCCTTATTTGAAAATGAACTTCTTTGTTGAAAATTCAGTCATTTGGTCCCAAAGTCAACTATCTCGTTTAATTATTAAAAGTATGTTTGTTTTGTTTACTAGCGTAAGTTTAATTCAGTTTGTCGATGGAATTTTGTTTGATATTTATCTTTTTTGGTTGACAATGAACTTTTTTGTTGAGAATTCATCTTTCAAGTTTGAAAGTCCAATGTTTTGTAGAAAAATCGTTTTTTGGCCTGAAAAATTCAACAGTTTGGTCTCGAGTTTGGTTAAAATTTTGTTCTCTATTGACTGAAAAATCTTTCTCGGTTGACAATTCAACATTTTTGTTGAAAATGTGTCTTTTTGGTTGGAAATTAATTCGCGTTCGATGTTGTTTACTATACTGTTTCTATTGAAACTAAAAATGTTTTTCGGTTGACTTATAAACTATTACATTTTTCGTCGAGACTTTATCTTTTTTAGTTGAAAATTTAACTGCTTTGTTGAAAATTCGTCTTTTTGGATAGAAAATTCTTCCTTTTGAATTGAAAGTTCGGTTTTTTTTTTTTTTTTGTTAGAAAATTTATTTTTCTCGGTTGAAAATAAAGTTTTTTGTTGAAAATTCAACTATTCGAGTTAAAAATAAAAACGTCGTCTTAAAAGTTTGTCAATTTTACTTGATATATAGCCCCTTATAAATAAGTTCTATACTTTAAAAATTTTAGAACACTATTTTGACACTATTTCTTGAAATTTTACCTGATCTTATTAAATATTTTAATTGAAAATACATGTATCGAATGCTTAATTATCATCATTATTTTATATATTCCATATTAAATGTTAAAGGTAAAACAAGTATAATATTAAATTTACACATACAGAGATTTGAATTTATAAAAAGATATGAGAATTTAAACTATTTAATGCGCCGATATGCAAACTGATTCGTACCATGATTAATAAATGTCCATATTTTTCTCGCAGTGTAAAAATGGCAAACGACGAGGACTCGTATGTGTACCAGTTAATTCAATTTATGGTTTGTAGTCCACAAACGTCATTATCATACAAAAAAATAGGATAAAATTGATCTTGTAACTAAGTGGCATATGCTCTTTATAGAATTGAAACCCAATGAATTTAAATCTCCTGCAATACCAACTAATCCCGGCCGGGCCACGGTCGGGCAGTCCGGCCATATCACGTCCTTGCTTCATGGCCGGACGCTGGCCAGCGCACCGTGACGATGCTAGCCGGATTCCGACCAGAAACCCCGGCCACAGCCCGACTTAAAGTGGTGCTCCCCGGCCAGCTCCGGCTTAAAGCCGGGCTCTCCAGCCGGCGACTGGCCAGCCCCCGACTTAAATTTCCACCCAGGATTTCTCTAAAATATAGAAATATTTCTTGGTCTCGGAATATTGTATAATTAACTCAAGGAATTGATATCTTTAAAACTAAGATCCTACCCGTGTGGAAATGCAAATGGGGGGCTGGTCGGGTACCCGACCAGTTGGCTCCACTTTAAGTCGGGGGCTAGTCCGGACAACTGATAGGGTACCCGACCAGTTTCGTCACGGTGAATTAGTCGGGGGCTGGCCGGTTGACCCGACTTATCCTAGTCGGGGTCTAGTCGGGTACTACCCAGGTGAAAATATACCGCCGGCGCAGTACCACTATTGCTACACTCTAAAGATATAACAAAAAAGGTATTTAAAAAATAAATAATAATTGATTGCGAGTATTTGGTCTATAAATGTTAATGGCCCTGCTTAGAATGAATACATATATTACATTTTCTAACATTATATTACAAATAAAATTTCTAACGCTACGGGGTTTCGAACCTACAGCTATACCTGAATCTGTCGCCTAGCAGTCGGTAGTCTTATCCATTACTCTATACCTACATAATTGTAAAATAATGAAAAAACCATCCTCATAAGCCGTAGCTCAAAAAAGTTATGACAACAATTGTTTAACTCTTTTTTCACGATAATTTCTTTATTATTATACGAAATCATGTAGATGTAAAATAAATGAACTGTCAAATTTGTTACTTATTATGGGTTACAACTACCTTCTCCGAATTTTTTAGCATCTCTTGAACTTTTTAGTTAGGAGAAAATGTGGGCGTGCACACGAAAAGGGCCCTTATGGCCAGTTTGGAGTTACATACAGAATCATGTAGCCGGATAAGTTCCCGGCATTTGAAGCCCATGACAAACAGTCCAGGTTGAAAAACGAGTCACCGGGGCATGTTTGAAGTTTGAAAATGAAATATACCCATTGCCGCTTGGTTTCAGGACATAAATATAGTATCAAAAGATTCAGTATAGGTCTTATTATTCCCCACTTAAATCCAATAATAACCGCCCACAAGGGCCTTTCAATGCTGACGACCACAAATAATAAATATTGATAATAATTTAGGCAAAAAGGCTCTCATGGAAAATTCATATTTAATATGATTCATATAGAAAATGTGAAAAATATTTCAAATATCTATTTTATTTCAGACAAATATATTAACAAAAATGAGATTGTTTGAAAAATGATTCTCTTTATTGTTTATTATATCTTTATGACTAAAAAGACAAAGCAACGTAACAAATTTCAGAAAAAAACCGCAAGTTTCTAATTGTCAAAAGAAGATAGATTTAATCAATAATAAACTATTTAAACAATTATGTTTGTTAAATTGACTTAGTTCTTACCTCACAAAGTGAGAAGTTGACCAAAACAGGAAAATTTCATAAAAAGCCGCAATTATGTAGCATTACTATAGGAGAAGATAATTATACACAATATCAATTTGTTTAAACAATTATACTTGTTAAATTTCACAAATTATTTATTAAGGCACTTCAAGCGAAAAGTTAACAAAAATTTGTATATTTAAAAAAAACCTAAATTACTGGCATTATTCAAAGAGAATATTAGTAATAATAATAAATTGGTTAAACAATTATGTTTCCTAACTTGAATCAGTTATTACCTCACTTTGATTGAAAATTCGACAAAAAGTGGAAAATTTCAGAAAAACCGGGAAATTTCTAGCATTATTCTGAGAGATTATTATTATCAATAATAATAAATTGTAAAAAAATTATTTCTGTTTAATTTGATTATTGCCTCGCTCTGACTGAAAAGTTTAAAATATGTTGGAAAATTTGGAATAACTGCGACTTTTTAAATATAGTCCAAGAGACAATTGCTAAAAACAGTAATAAATTGTTCGAACAATGCAAGTAAACTTCTAGTTAGCATTATAAAGTTGTATTTTATGTATTAGAAACAATTTTAATTTTTAAAAATCGAAAAAAAATATGATAATTAGCGCCAGAAACTCGCGAAACTCAATTTTTCACTTATGGGGGTTTTTCGAGACCCTATAAAACAGACTTATGGGGGTGATATTCGAAAAATAAGTTGTTTTTTGTATTATATTTCTAATTGTGAAGCGAAGTATTGAGTTTCAACTCGATACACCTAATATTGACGATTGTGAATGAAATTTACTAAAACGTCTTCTTTTTTTATGGGAAATACGTGTTAAACTTCATGGGGCTTGCGGAACATTACTATATATATAAAAAACTAAAGGTTAACAACCACCGCAGGGTCCCACTGGGAGTAACTGTCATCTAAAAAAATGACATACAGACAGACAGACGGACAGACAGACACCTTCGTAAAAACCGTTTTTTCTGACTCAGGGGGTCTCGAAACGTCGACAGTGGATTGAATCCGCGAAAGTCATTTTTCACATAAAACCAATACTTTCTCATTGAGATGAGAATGTAAAAAGCTTGTAACATATAGATCATGCTTTGTTAAAACTTACATCGTTTCAAGACAATTATAATCGAAATCTTTGAAATAGAAATATTTATGATAACCTAATATAAACTTAAAAACACATTTATTTGATGACTGTAAGCTAATTGAGTAATATAATTTAATATGCGAAGCGCTTAAAATTTAACAAGCTTGAATAGAAACATTGCAGTGGCGGCAAGTGTAGTGAATACCTACAGCTAATTTAATGCTCATAGAATACATCGTTAATGATGATTATGAATTTCAATTGACAATAATTATTTTTTCAAAATATATTGAAACGTAACTTTCTTTATTTAACTAATTTGTGGAAAAAAATTGGCTAGTTAAAGTACGACTTTCTTCAACTTCGAAATGCTTGAAATTTAAGAAAGAGTTTGAATCTTGATTAATTTTTTATTTTATTTCTTGAATTTGAGTTTCTTCAAATTAAAACTTTCAATACTTAGTCTGTGGCATTATGACTAATGCTTTCTTTTGTACAAAAAATAATAATTTTGTCACAGTAACTTTATCTGCACGTAACAATTTTTCTAGGAAAAATTGATTTTATAAATGAAATTATTTTTGTACAGAATTTTCATTATATTTCTTTTGAAAAATATCGGGCTTCAATAAAAAAATATTAATTATGTGCAAATATAAATTTTTTCTGATTACCCATATAACGCGTGTAACTTACAAATGTGTGAAATCCAAGAAAATCAAGTTTAGTTTTTCTTAGTCAAGAAAGCTAATTTCGTCCATAGATTAATGAGGAGGCGAAATTCAACGGGTATGCCTCTTTAATAAATAATCGAATTACATTCTGCCTTTTGCTTACAGTAAATAACATGGTGTCGTGCTTAGAGTGATAGCCGTGATAATGAAGCTAGAGCTTTAATGAATCGCCATTCGCACGACTAATTTGCGTGATAATCTGGGTAAATAATAATCCGCGATATTTCTCTCCAGGGAGAACCTGCTTCATCCGCTTCGTCGACCCGGTATATTACGTGGCGTATTAACGATGCGGACGGAATTGGACAGGATTTTACGTTTAATTGTGGAAACTAGCCTTGACCTTGAAATCCATTCCAGTTACTTTTCGAGAGATATAGTTAATTAATGCGGTATTTTCAGGAAATCAACACACATTTCGATTAAAAACGTTCATGAATTGAATAATATAAATTTTAATATCATATCAATTTTAATATCATATCAATTTTATTTTTAGGCTTTTTACATTCTCATCTCAATTGAAAGGTATTGGTTTTATGTGCAAATTGAGTTCCGGCGATTTCATTAAATATCATCGACGTTTTCAGCCTCACTTGATTGAGAAAAAATGGATTTTACTTCGGTGTCTGTCTGTCGTCGTTGTCATCGTTGTAACTTGCCTGTGAACACGATAAATTTCGGAGGAATTATCAGATTGGATTGAAGGCCTGAAATGAAAGTACAAGTTCGTTAACCAGACATTTTTGACCAAAGATTTGGTTTTATCTATCGAAAATGCTTTTAAATTAATAAAAAATCCACTTTTCCAGCAAAAATATGCGAGATATAAAAAAAGGTTGGGTAGCAAAATTATTCATCTTAATTAGATCAAACAAATTTTCATGAAACAATTTTTTTTAAGAGACGCATCTTTTTTGTTTTAATCGTGAAAAATGTTAATAAAACAAAAAATTCCATTTCTCGTTTAAACTATGCAAGATACGAAAACAATTAATAGACAAAAATTGTTCACTGAAAGATCTGCAAATTTGATGTGATGCGTAGTTATTGTTTTAATCGTCAAAAATAACATTAACATTTTTGATAGGACGCGTAGTTTTTTTCTAATCGCACAAAACGACAATAAAAGAAAAAAATTGTAGAAAATCGACACAAGATAAGAAAAAAATAAATGAACTGAAGTTGTTCTTCAAAAAAAAAAATCTAAAAATTTGTTATGAATCATTCTTCGATAGGACGCGTAGTTTTGGTTTCAATCGTAAAAATAACATGAAAACTAAAGAATGATTTTTTTTTAAACACGCAAGGTACAATAAAAAGTTAATCAACAACATTTTTCGTCCAAATTATATTGATTCAAACCATTTCTTGATAGGATGAGTATTTTTACAATTATAAAAAAATGACAATGAAAATCAGTCTGTTTCAATATTAATGCACATGATGGATTGTGATAATATACGCATTTATTGAAATGATACAGTTTTCACGATAGCTGCCAATAAAGATTAATACCAATTAAGGAGCAAATATTAAACTAATCATGAACAATATAATTTGTTCTTTATTTCGAAATATCTGAATAAGCAGTCTCGGCCTAAGGTACAAAAATTAATATAATATGCATTTAACTTAATAAAGTTAAACATAATATAGAAAAGATCGCGTTTCGGACTTAATTTAATCGAGTGTGAAGCACGAGGTACGTGATGAGAATGGGTTGGTTGAAGCCAAAGGTGCTTTAAGAAAAGAGAATTCACAATCACCATACAGTTGTCAATGGTTTGACCTTCAATTTTCAAAGGTCAATGCACGAATTTGGGTGAAGTACAATTATTGAGCGTGTAACGCGAGGTAAATAAATTATCTATTGCTAAATGTTAGATAAATATATAATATCGAGATAATGTACCTGCATAGAGGCCACATTTTTTTAAATTCTATATTACTATTTGATCCTCTTTGACGATTAAAACTGTTTCATCATTAGATTTAATTGCAAACTGAAAGTTGAAAAATTTTAAAGTTTCTAAGTTGTTCGGATTTGTATGCCTCTTCATTATATCTTCATCATACATATGCACTTGGAATGAAGAACGGTTTCAAGCATAGTCTGCGTTGGTCATGATCTTAAATTTAGGGAATACAAACGTAGACAGGCAGGGCCGCGTAAATCCTTTCTTTTGGATTTGGACGCATGACGTAACCTGATGCAACTAACGCACTGGGAGTGCAGCCCTTAAGCTGCTTGTCACGCTTGACTGAATAAATCCTCTTTATTGACTCTGCGGCTCCACTCATCACGAATCTGCGGGGGCCATTAGTTGTATGTACTATGAAGAGCCAACATAGTTTACACATGCTCCCTTTTTTACTAATCATCTGTACTCCTGCGTGCCTTTTTTTCCTATTTTTATTTTTTTAGAGGAATCTTGTTCATGGTAACAATTTCGAAAAAATTTTAATTCGTTAAAATGAACGTTTTTCAATTTAAAAATTTTAACACATTGTTCTAAGCAATTGTTCGGATGTGTGTGTTTGTGTGCGTGTTTGCCGATAAAAGTTTTCAGAAAAATTCATGAACTTTGGATGACTTATTTTAACTCCTATTGTCTTAAAACTGACCTGCAATATTAATACATATTCATTGAAGAGTACGGAAGTTTTTGTATTTCTTATTTTCACTTCCTCTGAGAGGAAACAAATATATTTTCTGAATAGTCATAATGAAGTTTCAGATTGCTCTTAAAAATGAGCACTTTTCTACTTTTTTCCAGCATTCCTGTGTTTTCTTTCCAATTTTCTCCTTCACTCCAGCGTTATTTTCTCAATTTTCTCCCGAACTCCTGGTTTTCTTCTGTACTTTTCTCCTGCATGCTTGCGCTTCTTTTTCTACTTTTCTCCTCTACTCCTGCATACCTTCTTCACTTTTCTTCTGCACTCCTGCGATTCTTTTAAGCCTTTTACTTTTATCCTGCGTTAGTTTTTTACTTTTCTCTGCATTCTTGCGTTCGATTCTCACTTTCCTCCTGCACTCCTTCGTTCCTTTTTATTTTTTTTTCCTGCACTTCTGCATTCCTTTCTTGTCTTCTGTGCCCGTTTTTCCTAAGTTAGTTATTACAGAGTGGGTCGCTTTCGTGGGGCCTCCAGAGGGCCACCAATTAAAAAGGGCTAAGCTGGCAATTTCATTACGAGAGAGCGGGTTTTGTTATTTAAAAGCATTGCCATTGATTTCGGAATGTAAAGCGTCGAGAGGCCTCACACATGGCAGATTCGTTGTTAATTGTTACCCCCTCATGAAATGTTTTCGTACTCGTTACATAAATTAATAATGACAATAAGTTCCGTCTCCATTACTAAAATTAATGCTGGCCAAATGATGCCATCTGTTTTCTTGATAAATCATCCTATAAGTCGATGCTCAATAATGAGAATTGCAAAATATTCCACGGGGAAAGTATTGTCGTATTCAAATTCTGACAGAAGTTATATTTGGGGAGAAACGTGCAGGATTGATTTAGGGTGAAGATTGTTATCAGATATTTTGAGAGATTTGTTCTACCTTAATAAGGAATGGTGAATTATTAATACTTGAGTTGATTTTATATTGAAAAGATGCGATTCAGCGCGTCAATAAAATAAAATTTCTCATCAGGATATCGCGAGAGATGAGATAAATATGGGTATTTGAGTGTCTAGATAATGCAAACAAACGCTCGGTGAGTTATACTCCGGTCGAGCCGCACGTTCATCCGCAATTGCGATACGGCCCGTGTTAAATTTGACTTGAATTACCACCGATAGTGTCAGACGAGCGAGGCTTATTATTAGTTCGTGATTCGCATTCGTTCGATAATCTATTGCGTCCTGCCCTGGCGAATTTGCCTCACTACTTGGACTTTATCCTTCCGTATATTACTTGAGGCTAACTTATAAGAATTACAGGGTGAGATCAGCTCAATATTTATTAAGTGTTGACGTGTATTTTGAATATTTTTATTGAATTGCGGCTAAAATTACATTGCATCTCGAAAAAATATTTTATATACATACAATATATGGATCATGTTGTGTCCGCTTGTACACATGGCATTTTTTATGGCTTTTCCTTCGATCACTAAGGTTAAGCATTGTTTGGCTCGGTTACACTCGGATGAGAGCCATCGTATTAGATGAAGTGTTCTTATGTGCTTTTGACCCACCGCCTTCACTCTTAAACTAATAATAATTACTGTTATTGACTTTATTCCCTCTGTACGTTCTAATTGTCCATATTTTTCAATTTAAAACCGTAGAAAATCTTGCTATTTTTGGCTCCGAATTACATGGGCTAGGCGGGAAATTTCGGCATCATTTCTGAATTTGGCACATAATTCGAGGTGTCAGGAACGAGATTTTTGCATGTGGAGTCAAAACATTAATCGAATCAACCTTCTTAACGATAAATCGTTTAGTGAAATAAATAAGCGTATCAAACTTTAGAATCACTGATCTTCCCTTTAATAATGTACTAACTTTGTAAACGAAGGAGAACTTTGTGAGAAATACCCATGTGGAGGAGATATATAAAAAATAAGACGCTGATTATATTCTGCCTTTGGGAGACATTTTAATTTTTTAGGAAGTTCATAGGTCAATCTAACATAAAAAACATCGTTTAAAGCTGAGATTTTTAATTTTCGTCACTTCTAGAACGGAACAAGCAGAACAAAAGAGGGTCAATTCCTTTGTTTTGAGTACATTCTTCTTTGGTGCAAAGCTTTTTGTTTGAATGGAGGTCTGAACAAAAAGTAACCTTACAAATTTCTTTATCCCTTCTGAAATAAATATGAATCAATGCTATCAAAATTATCTTCCCAGAAAGAAAGTATGTTAAAAATGAATTCTGTGAGTCACATTTATAATTCAGAACCTCAACAATTCTAAAATATTATTATCGTATTATCTTATGTGTCAACTTTTGGAGAGGTTCTTGATCTATCACCCATATAAATTTATAGAGATATTTTTTCTTCGAACAAAATTATTTCCCTTTTGGTCCTCCTCTTTAGAAAGGCTTCGGAGTTTTAATTTCAGGTTCCACTCGTAGGCTTTTAAATGTCGTAATTTTTAATATAACTTTGGATTGGATTGAAACCATTTGAATCCCTATTATAAACATAAAAACTCACATTTATTGACCTTTTTAATATCGAAATTCAAACTTGAATGTAAATTAGCCAAATTTGTGTAATATAATTAGGGCTAATCCTGTTCGCAATTGATTGAATATACATTTGATTCATTTTTTTATTAAATGGATTTGCGAAATTTCAAAAATTCAGATAGAATAAGTTTATGAACTTATATATTCACTCACTAACCAAATAAATTATTTATCAATTTACTTTGGATAATTCATCAATACTAAAAGTTACGAAAAACTATTGAAGAAAAATGCATTTAGATTTATTCTTCGTGAAAAAACATAAAGAAACCATTGGATATAATAATGTTGAAAACAAATTTTTTTCCACAATAAATATCGTTTCCCTCTTCGAAAAAAATTAATTTTGGTATTGTGCTCAGTGTTATCCACCATCTTCGATAAAGTATCCAAGATCATGTTATATTTCAGATTTTAGAGTTCAGTACATCAGACTTGAGACTCTTTCTCCTATTCCTCTCTATTCCTCTTTTTCCCTTTTTTCAAGAAATGTCCTCTTTTCCCCGTTTTATCGCTTTTAAGTTTAAGTGAGAATATCTAAATTAAAAGAACCCGATATAGTGTCCAATTGTTTTTGGTTGGATGTTAATTATTTTGAATGGAAAAGTCTACTATTATATGTTTGGTTTATAATTCATTTCTTTTTTTGAAAATTTGTCCTTTTAGATAGAAAATGGGTATTTTTGGATTGAACATTTATTTTTTGGTAGAAAAGTCGTCTTTTTCGATTAAAAGCAAATTATTTGTGATTGGAAAGTCTAGTATTATATTTCTGATTCAGAATTCATCTGCTTTGATAAAAAATCTACTATTTAGAAATTCATCTATCTTGGTTAAGAATTAATTCTTTTTATTTGAAAATTCTACTATTTTATTTTTGATTTGGAAATGACCTCTGCTGGTGAAAATATCTACTATTTGATTAAGAATTCAATTATTTTGTTAAAAATTCAACTATTTTCTTAAAAAGTCATCTTATTTGGTCAAACATTCAATTGTTTTGTTGAAAATTCGTCTTATGGTAGAAAATATGGAGGCATGTGAAATCCCAGTTTTTTTACATCCGGGAAAGACAAATACAATTTTTTTTAAGATTAGGAAAAATAATATGATGCGACATTTCGGTAAAGAACCGTTACCCTCATCAGGCATATTCAGGATGGTACGAAATACGTTTGCTATCGAGTTACAAGAGGTTCACGCCGAACTGAACAATAGTTATAGTGTTAAAAATTTTTATTATTGAAAAATAAGAAAATTGTTTCGAGGATAGAATTTTTTGTAGTTATTTTAAATGCATATGTAATGTATCCATTGTGGTAAACTAGTTATGTTGTAGATTCAGGTTTTCTTAATAAACTGTGGATGTGTCGTCTGAAAATAAGAAACATATAATTTTAATATTTTTCCTGATCATCAAAAAAATGTTGTCTTCCAGTAGAGCCACAGAAAAAACAGAAGTGAATTTTTGTTTTGGGTAATTTTCAAGTGGATAAAGTTGAATTCTTTCGTATCTGAACAACATTAAATTCAATAGAGTTGACATGGTAACCATTTCCAATGTGGTGGGTAAATCTTAACAAGTGAACTTAATTCTTGTTGCAGGTAAATATTACTTTGAAGTCGCTATAAAGATTACTTTTTGTTTTTTTTCTGTGAGAAATCGTCATTTTTTGTTGAGAATTCATCTTTCTTGGTTAGAAGTTTCACTGTCTTCTAAAAGTTTCGCCTTTTTGGATTGAAAATGCAAATTTTTTGGTTAAAGTTTATTCTTTTTTGTTTGAAAGTTTTGGTCATTTGATTGAAGGTTTATCTTTGTAGGTTGAAAATTCAAATATTTAGTTAAAAATGAAACGTTTTTGTTGAAAATTCGTCTTTTGTCTGAAAGCTCAACTATTTTATTTGAAATGAAACTGTCTGATTAAAAATTAATTTTTTTGGTTACAGATTCATTTATTCGTTTAAAAGTTCATCTGTCTTCAGAAAAACTGAACTTGGTTGTTGGAAAGTCATTGTTTCAGGTTTAAAAGTCATATTTTTTCTAAAAGATTCGATTTTTTAGTTCGAAAACTCAACTCTTTCGTTGAGAATGCATGCTTTCGGTTGAAAATTCCACTATTCTGTTGGAAATGAAACATATTTCAACTTCAAATCTCAGTAATATGGTATATACAATAATGTTATTCGAAAGAATTTATCCCTTTAGTGATAGCGAAATAGTGTTGAATAATAATTATTATAAACGCTTGAAAGTTAACCGGGAAAAATGTAATTTTTGACCGGGGAAACCTGGAATTTTTTTTCGAGTTCAAGTATTCACGCTGAATAATTACACATAAATTTTCACGAAGTTTTTATTTCTAATTCAGTTTTAGAGCATGGTATACACATTTTGAAGCATTTTTATGCATTCTCTGAATTATTTTAAACTAACCTAGAATATAAGTTACTAATTGAATCATTGACATGATTGAATGGCTCACAGATAAATGTTTATTTTCTAATAAAATTCTCATTAGACATGGCCGCTTTTTATCATTGAATCAAAGTAATTCGAACCAAGTGGTCCACTTAATCTTGAATTATGAAGCTGTCTTTAATTTCTCGTCCATTGTAGTAAACATGAGGTGATAATATCTTTCTAAATGTGAACAGTAGTCTTGTAATTTTAATTTTGATTCAAGAGATGATGGGGTACGAGAGACCCTTTTGTATCTTTGCACTATAATCTTACGATTCACGATGTCAAGTGATTACAGCTATTTTGTACCACTTATACTTATTAGTGGTGATGCGCTGGCCTGGCGACCATTCGGCCTCTTGAATGGCTCCATTTACCATTAAGCACATTACTATTATCCTATCACACTCTCGTTCGTCCAAAGAGACTTCTTTGGACGAGCCCGTGATGCACGGAGCTATTTGCGCAAAGTGGCTGTTCATTACTAAATTATGTCGGTTTTATAGCAATCCGTTAATCCACCAGTATACACGGCTCGTTGTCGACCTTCGTCGCAGAACCGCCTTTCTGTCATAATTAATTTACAGGTTGTACTGCAAATCCTTCGCGTACCACCGTCGCTTTTAATAACTAAAAGAACTGAAAAATGTAATCCCTAAATATGGGAATTCTATACATAAATCCACTTTCACATTACTCATTCAAATCTTTTTTTTTGCATTTCACTCGTCACTCAACTTTTATTCGCAAACGAAAAAAAAACCACGTTTTTAATTTGCACATTCTCTACCATCAGGGGATGTGCATATATTACGTAAAGTTTTTTTCTGAAATTTTGAACCACGTACCCGACTGAATTTTCTTTGTGTCATAGTTGATATTTTAACTAAGAAAAGGTTTTTATTTCCTCAACCAAAACAGATTCATTTTCAATCTAACAGTTTCATTTTTAATGAAAAAGGATGAAATTTTTAACAGAAAAGATGAATTTTCAAATGCAAGTTAAGAACTTGCCACAACAGTTGGATTTTGAAACCAAAGAAATTTTTTAGTCATTGAGGAAAACAAATTTTCATCAAAAATATGTGCAATTTTTAAGCCAAAAAGACAAGCTTTCTACAACTCAGTTAAATCTTTAACCAGCTAAATAAATCTTAAACTAAAAGTATGTATCTTCAACCGAAGGGATTAACTTTCTACCTGAACAGATGAATTTTTAACAAAATTCGTCACTTTTTAACCTAATAGTTGAGTTTTCAAATAAGATTATTTTTTTTACCGAAAAAGACGAATTTGTAACAAAATACATAAGATCCTAACCAAACAGTTGAATTTTCAACCAGGAAGATTCGTTTTTTACTAAAATTCGAATTTGTCTACAGAACAATTGAATTATGAACAAAAATGTTAATTTTCAAGCAAGTAGTTAAATTTTCAGTTAAAAAATTAATTTTTAATAAAAAAGAACCTAATTTTGTAGCAAAGAAATTGAATTTCCAACCAAAGAGATAAATTTTTAACTAAAATTATGCATCTTCAACCAAAAAATAATATTATTAAGTATTTCAAATTTCAACTAAGAAAATGAATTTTAAACCGAAAAAATTAATTTTTTTCAGAACGACTATTTTTCAACTAAATACATACATTTTCAATCAAGAGGATTCATTTGCTATCACGAAGGACAAGTTTTTAACACAATACATGAATTCCCAACTAAACAAGATTAATCTTCAACCAAAAATGGAATAGGGAAATTTTCTGATAAAAATTGTTATTTTTAACCAGAAAAAACGAATTTTTAAAATATAGTTAAATTTTTAACCAAATGAATGATGTTTGAACTAAAATGATAATTCTTCCACTGATGAAAACGAGTTTTTAACGGAGTTTTTCGGCTTTTGACCAAATAGTTGAATTTTTAACTAAAGATATTGATATTCTATTAAAAAGGCGATCCGTCAAAAAAGTAATTGCATTTTTAATCAAATAGTTACATTTTCAATCAAGAGGATTAATTTTTTACCACGAAGGACGAGTTTTTAACACAATACATGCATTTTTAACAAAAAAAGATTATTCTTCAGCAAAAAATGAAATACTTCAATTTTCTGTTAACAAAATTATGCTTTTACCAAAAAAAAACAACCAATTTTCAACCAAAAGAATGACTTTCTTACTGATATAATAATTCTTCAGCTAAAAAAATGAATTGTTAACAGAATACTTCAACTTTCAATCAAATAGTTGAATTTTCTAAAATAAAATATGATCTTTCTACAAAGCAGATGAATTTTGAACTTTAAAATGTAAATTTGTAACAAAAAAGTTAATTGCCGACCGGAACAGTTCAAGCGGACAGTTGCATTTTTAACGATAAAAGATAAAATTTCTACAAAAAAATATACATTTTCAAACCAAAAAAGAAAAAAAAATCAATCAAATTGTTTAGTTTTCAATCAAAAGTGATGACTTTCTAACAAAATTGTTTAATATTAAACAAAATAATTTAATTTTTAACTAAAAAAAAAGATTAATTCTTAACAACAAATTGAATAGTAGACTTTACAGCCGAAAATAATGAACCTTCAACTAAAAATGCACTGGAAACTGGATTTGTGCACGGCTTCGGGTATGGTCTTGTACACAAATCAAGGGATGCCGAGCGTAAACAGACAGGCCAGCATTTAACGATTTCTGTTGGATTTGGAGGTTTGTCACGCTTGACTGAGCAGCGCCTCCCCTCGCAGCCTTGTGGCTCCTTTCATGAACAATTGCCGAGGAACATCAATTCTAGGAACGCACAAATCCAGTTTACTGAAATCCAGGTTTCAGTGTAGTTGGATTTTCTTCTTGTGTTGTATTGATTTATTCAGTTCGCGTTTAGGTGAAAAAACGAGAAAAAGGGAAAGCACTCTGAAGCCTGCGATAAATAAATAGGAAATCTTGATCATTTGTAGACTAAAGAATAGTATTTTAAATAAAAATTGAAGTTCACCTTGAATACTTTGAAAAATTAATTCATATACCTGGAAATTTTGCTGCGAAAATAAAGTTAATTTTCAATTTCGGCCTCTCTGATTTCGGAATGTACGCTTTTAAATTTAGATTACACGAATTCTGTCAGACACTGCAACATTTCAGGTCCTGAGGAAATGATAAAATTGTACGTTTATAAAACCAAATAGTTATTGTTATTAACACATTTTACTTTCTAAAACTAATTTCATCAAGGCAACATAATCTATATATCTATATTTTATATGTATGTTCATTCCTTAAGTTTATAAAATCTCAGTGAGGTTTCTGAGTTGCGGGGGAGGAAGGTGAAATATTCAGAACATACTTCGTGTAATTTGTGGATGATCCCTTATTTGTTTATTCATTTATTATTTCGTGAATTCATGATTATGTTACCTAATATTAATATTGATACTACTAGGTACTATTATCAATATTATTAGGTAAATTACAAGTACTACTGTTACAATTATTATCAATAAAGTAACATACGCTTTTTCAATTCAATATGCTATGAACCACAATCTGTTAAACTTTGGTTTTTTTATTGATTGGCAGACTTGAACGTATCTTAGGTAAGAAATGGTATAAGCCAGGTACCTCCCTCTCATGCAAGACTGTTTAAAAAAAACATTGACCCTTCTCTCTCTTCCCAAAAGACTGTACGTAATTTACACACGGCCTCCAGGGAGTATAATTTTATATTTTTCCTATCAGTTTGTATGTACTTGCTGAAGTACTTAAGCTTGCATTCCAAGAGGTGAGAAAAATAAACAGGATATTTTGAAGTAAATGAAATCTGTAATTACGAAGTTTTAAAATACCTGGCTATTAATTTCCTGTACATAATCACGTTTTCATGACTGCATTCCTCTTATCAGTTGTCAGAGCAACAAATTATTCAAAACACTTTTGATTCGTGGAATGTCTTGAGATTTGAAAAAATTGCATATTTTACGGTCTATTAATTCAAATACCAGAGGAGGCTTCTTAATAATCACGGAAGCTGAACGAAATATGAATTTCAATTATGCGAGTCGACGCCGAGTGGAAAATATAGCCATAATGCAAACTACCTGGTGCATAATGCTGTAAACACTATCTGCGACTTGAGTTCCCATGCCTGAAGAAATTAAAGGAAATGGTCAGCAGCGAATGTATGCGAAATTAGATTGATATTATTCGAATTAATTCTGAATTTCTAAGGAGTGAGGAAAAGTATTTAATGGGAAATTGATGAAGTAATTTATTATAATTTTTTCTCAAGAAATATAAATATTCTATAAGAGATATTCAAATTGATCGTTTATGTCATGTTCTTCCGTATCTATTTAGGCACGAGGAAGGCCAACGATTCTCGTTCGATCACCGAAGTTAAGGAGCGCTTGGCTCTGTGTTACAAGAGGATGGGGGTCACCGTATTTTATGAGGTGTTATTTTAGTAAATTAGAGTACTTACTTTACCATGGAAAATCCTAGAGTATAAATTTTGTCTTGATTGTGGATCAAAGTTATTTACAGCACAATGATACTCATTTGATTAATGCGCTACACACGATTGTTACATGCTTCTTGCTTTAATTGCTTAATTATCAACATAAAATTTATTTTTACATTTAAAATATACAAAATATAATTATTGACCATACATGAATTAATGCGTTAATTTGTGATTTTGGGATCTACCATGAGGATGTTTACAATGGAAAATTCACCAACTTGTTTAATTTTGAATGTTTATAGTTTAAAATAAATAAATTGTACACATCTTTTTTTCAAATATCTATTTTGAACATTTATGATTGAAGATTCCTCCATTTTTAATGCGAATAATTTAAAATAATGCGTAATTTTGAATGTTTTTTCAAATACTTCAGTTTTGAAGATTTACAGTTGGAAGCTCTTGAACTTTAAAGAATTATAAAAAAAAATCTTAAATTGTGTGAACTGTCTACATTTACGGTATTTTTCGTGAGACACAAACCGTTTTCCAGCTAGTTCCGGGCTAATGTTGTGGAAAATTCCATGATACTAGTTCGTGATTAAAGTTGGATGATTTTAAAGATCAAATGTGAAGTTTTTAAATCTAAATGTTTCAAATACAAGAAATTCCGAAGATAAATTAATTAAATTACTTAACTTTGAATGGTAAAACTTTAAACTTGCATTATATTTAATTTGTAAATTTGAAACAATTTTAAGTCTTCAATTTTATAAATTTAAAATTCAAAGTTCCACATTTTTCAAGAGTTATAATTGAGAATTCTTGAATTATGAGACTACCGAATTGTTAATTATTAAATTTTCAAGATTTATATTTTAAAAATATGTAATTTTGAACGTTTTTTTGAAATGGCTCAATTTTGAAAATTTAAAATTGAAAATTCAATAAATTCAATATTTTGAAATTTAAAAGTCTTGAATTTCTAGGATTCGAAATTAAATATTTATAAATTTGATATAGTTTTTGTTTAAAGTGATGTAATTGCAAAATTTTTTTTTTTAATTTTTCATTCAATCGAAACAACTTTAGATAAAAGCAGAATTTTATAAAATGTCAAACATAGGAGCTTGAGCGTGGACAGACAGACCGTTGTACGTTGTTGAAGTTAATTTTTTTTTAAAGTTATCACATGAAGAAAATGTTACGTTCCGAAACATAAAATAATAATTGATACATGTATATTTTTTCTATGAATTCACTTTGAGAGTGATTTTAAATTACAGTCAATGATTTCATTCTCGTATTTATAATTTTAAACTTTTTAGAGATCTCGCGCTAATGAAATATTAGGTAATTAATAGTTAAGTCAAATTTTTGTATTTTTATTTTATTTGGCAAACCAACTTTGAATGTTTTAATGATGGCTAATGTTTTTCCTAGAACTTCAACTCTTCAGAACATTCATCACGATTCCCCTGACCAGTGGTGAACAACATTGAACAGTGTTCCTTTTAAAAATTGAATTATATTTGCATACCCCGATTTTGCTGAGTTTGAATATGTTTAAATATCTAGAAAGCACGGTCGTATACACAGGTATTCAATAATTTGAATAATGTGAATGCATTTTGAAATTAATGAAAATAATAAACACGTATTGATGCTAAAACTTATATGATTTAAAGTAAATTGCATGTAACTGATTTAAAATAATAATAAAATAGTACAACGAGTGGCTTTAACACACCTCATTAATCATAATAAAAATTTTCTATAAATAAAAATTGTCGATAGCAAATTAAGTTAACCGATAAAATATTTACAGTAATCAAAATTCCAAAATTCATACTTCAACAAATTTGTTTGCAATTATTTAAAAATTTTGTATTTGTGTAATAAAATGTTATTGTAAATAATAAATGCGAATTATGAAAATTGTAGAAAAAAATAACGAACAATAGTTATTAATGGACAAATAAATATATATTATTAAATAAATACTCACATCCCACACTTCCAATCTCATCACTTTCCTCACTTCACACCTCTACTTCCCCTAATTCCACTCACATACTTCTACTTCTCCTCCCCTTCCTTCTCTTACGTCTCCATCTTCTTCCACGCTCCTCAATTCCCCTATTGTCATTCCCTGCCCATCCCACCCCCTCCACTTCTCTTACTTCTCCCTCCTCTATATCATAACTCCTGAAATTTTTCACACCACAGTCAGGGGCGTATGAACCGTTTCCGGTGGATTTTACTGCATGGTAAAAAATGCTTTGAAAATTGTTTTTCTAGTACCAAGAAAGGGGAAAAATAAATATTTAACGGTAATAAGGGAGAAATTTTGCTGTTACACGTTAAAATAAATGTGTTTTCTGCTTACATTCTTCAAGCGTTTGCCGGCCGCTGAGAATCTCCTTTCAAAGGAGAACTTTTTCTTAAATAATTTGATTAAAATATAATGACTTACTATTAGGTAGAGCTGTGGAGTTCAGTTACAACAGTAAAATTTTTTCGAAAAAAAAAAAGAAAAGGAGAGTTTCCTCCAAGAACAATGCATATTCGATCTTCAATCGCGGAAATTTGAAACGTAAAGGTTTCGTAAATAAAAGAGTCAATTATATAGAAAAAATTGACATTATTATTATGAAAGAAAAAATTTTTTTTTTGAAATTATTACAACGTGATGATAATTTAGAATTTAAATAAAATTCATGATTTCTAGAAAAATGTTTAAAAAAAGGATTTTTGGAAGGGAGCATGGTACAATGTACCGTGCAGGCCCCGAGTCGAGCGAGTACTGAAACGTTCGAACATACTGATTCCGAAGAAAGAAAATTTAGGCACCAAATTAAAATTTTGTTTACGAATGATAAAAGTTAAATTTTATTAACAAACTTTACCTAAAATCATATTATGAGCAGCATTCTGAAATTTCCAATCAGTGATCAATAAAATCTGAAATAATATAATTTGCTTACCTTCTTATTACACTTCTATTACTAACAGTCCCATGTCTATTACCAACGTTTTAACTACATTCTTGTCCACTACTATTTCCACCATTATTTGTTGTTCATAATTGTTCATAAAAAAAGAGTTATCCTTCCACATCAAATTGTTCATACGTAGCACAATAAAAGTCATGAAATGCTTTATTTCTTCTTTGATCGAAAACAGAACCAATTCGAATTAACCATTTTTTTTTCTTTTGCTCTCTCTCACAAATGTTTTACACTGTGCAGCCGCGAAAGACAGGGAACGAACTGACAAATCCTATACACCAACATCCCCAGATATCCGAAAAAACAAAATGGATTCCCTAAATATATACATTTAAATAATCTCCCTAATATCAGAATGGATTTCTGATCTCTGTTTCGTCAGTTTGTAGCATCGTTATAAGACCAATAAAACTTTCCAATAGACTCCCAGTCAATAAAAGTCCATATAGCATTAAATAAATGAAACGATCAAACAGAATCTGAATTCGAAAGAAAATGGAAATGTCAATGTCGTAAACTTCCTCTCTACAAGTCAACCCCACAAAAGGAACAAAAAATCAGAGTTCCCCTCCTACAAGTTTTATTCGTCTCTACCCTCAGGTGCAACAGTTAACCGCCTATCCAATATGTACCATGTTGTAGGTCAAGGATCGGAAGGGAAATGGAACCTACACTTCTGACACTCAACAGTTAAATTTTTCTCCCTAAAAATATATTATTATTCCAGGAAAATCACGAACAACATCATCTAATCACTAAATTTTCTTAATTCACTGAAGCAAATTATTAAAATTTTCTTCTCCACTCGATTTTTGTTTTAAACCTACAAATGCATGTCAAGTCAGTCCTCTTTAGGTCAACATCATGATCGCCAGAACTTCCATAATTGAATTAAGTGGTCTCATTTAGCTCGAAAACTCTAAAAGCTACAATTTACTACCAGAGTTATTTCAAATAAATTATAACAGATCAAATTCCTGGCATTCAATAGGTCTAACAAACAGAGTTGAGAACCCGAGTATAAAAGGAGGTATCTTGCACCCTTTAGTCAGTCTTGTGGCTCAGCAACCATCAGTGCGAAAGCGCTGCTGCTACTCGTCGTGAATCTGAATCCGAACTCCGGACCTTGTTCCCAAAGGCCCGTCAACCTTCAGTCCCAGGCTCAAGTTCAAGTCCAACCAATCTCAGTCTTGATCCCAGTTTCAAACCAGTTCTTCAGCATACAGAGCAGGAGCACTGTTGGTACAATCTATAATCAAGGTCCTGCAGTCTTCAGTCTTTCATCCAGAAGTCCCATCTGCTGTCTACTGGAACCGAAATTCCAGACAACTTTGTTCAAGTACCAGAGTTGAACGAATTCTTCAAGTCCGGAGTTTGCCCAAGTTCTGAAGTGAAGCGCCTCTCTGTGTAAAGTGGATTACCATCACTCCGTGTTAGATTAGATTTCTTGTCAGTTTCATCACAAAGTAACCACAGAATCGTGCATCTACCAAATCTACAATCTCTCTCTCTCTCTCTCTCGCTCTCTCGCTCTCAACTCAACTCAACTCAACGTACAATCTTACCCCAATTTATTATCACGTTTCCATGTTCCTCATGAGTATTATTGCACAATCCCCAGAGCCGTTTCTCCTCTAAATTTCTTGTAAGTCATTCCCTATTACTATTTTGATCTCTCAATAAACGCCTATTACTTATTTCTAATTTGGATCCCTCATACATTCATTTGTCCCTGAACATGTTCCCTCAGTTTAGAACTTTCCGTTCTGTAAATAAATCAGGATCTACTCCTAACCGCCGTGTTTGGACTCCTAGTTTATATCCTAGGACGTAACAAAATGCATGAAGGGACGCATTTTTGCCAAGAGAAAATTCACTTTTGGTCAACAAGATCAAATTTTTGCTAGACTTTTCTCTAAAATGTAATATCTTTGAATTTTTCTTTTTCTTTATTGAAACTTTTTCTTGGTTAAGATTTCGGTCGCTTCCTTATAAAAACCAGTTAGCTTCTATTAGACCCTTCCACCCCCGAATCACTTTCCCTAAGTTTTGGATGACCACTTCTGCTTTTTTATCAGTCTTATTGTTATTACTCTTTTCTCCCTCCAATGTCACCATTATGGAGAAATGTTCCGAATCTATATAACTCCCTACCTCTCCACCTATTCGCTTTCTTGAGCCTGCCATTTCACAGATAGAACAACAAATTCCGTTAAGATTTCCTGATACTGGCGATGTAATGTTTGAAATATTGCATTGAAAGGTTAGGGCAAGGTTCGGTCAATCATGAAAATGCCCGCTTGTGAGTAAATGTTTCTTGGCAAGTTTTAACAGAATATTGTAGGTAGCAATCAAAAAATCAATTCAAACCTGAAATTCTTCCATTCTGATTCTAGAAGATACGATGATGAAAATGTTACATAATGAAAATGCTGATCTTTGAATAATAATGGTTAGGAAAAAAGAAAACTTGGTGTTTGACAAATCAAGGAAAATCCAGGGAATTTTGAAAATGAAGTTTCGCGGTCTCTCTAATATTTTAGTTTAACTTTATAAAAAAATTTAGTTAAAGATGCAAAAGAAAGTCGTCTACCCTTATTTTTTGAAAATTCGTTGAGATTGGGCGATCCTTGACTAAGAAAGATTCCTGGATTTCTTCTGTGGTCATCTCTTCAACTTTGCCGCTGTCTATGTTTATTTTTACCCGTTTTTGCGCACCATTTTTCAGTGTATATAATCCATGAAGATATCTGTTATTTTCCAATATTATTGCAAAGACTTTACCATTGGACGTTCATAATACAGTTTGTCTTCCTGTTGGAATGGGCACAATGATATCATTTCTACCTTTCAGATAAATTTGTGCACTGCGAAGAAAAATGTATCTGCGAATTTGGAATCGACGATTCGGATTTGCGTGTGGACCTGGCACGAGGAGAAGATTCGGCAGGAGCAGAAGATTTGAGCGGAGAACTCGGAGTAAGAGGTGGGGCAAGAGAAAGAGACAAGTCCAGAGAAGAAGGTCCGCCACGAAGAACACCGTGAATAGAGTCGTTATTAGGTGAACGCTCCAACTGTAAACTCAACTCTGCAACAAGAAACAAAGAATTCCATTTAGAAAAAATCTTTGGTAACATAAACTTAAAAAAGTCAAATTGTGTGACGGAATTGCACAAAAATACTTCAAACAAGAGAAATATGTTTTTAAAAATGAGTGTAATCGGCTCTTCAGAGACAGTTGTACAACACAGGAAACAAAGAGAAAGAAAAAATTTTCCTTGTAAATTCTCTTCCACGTATTTCATACTCTTTTCCATTTTCCCCTTTATCATTTAATTCCTATTCTTCCCCTTTTGTTCATCGTCTCTCACTGCAGTTAGACCTGAATTATTTAGCCAAATCAGAAACTCCAATTATTCGATTTGAAACTTAATTTTTTGGGTTGAAAGTCTGCTGTTGTATTTTTCGTTGAGAATTAATTTTTTTAGTTTAAATCTTTCATGTTCTGGTTGCAAATTTAATTATTTTGTTTCAAATTCGACCAAATTGGTTGAAGTTTTTTTCTCTTTTGTTAAAAAGGGTTATTGGTTGACACTAATTGGTTACATGGCATTAGTAGTACTCAAAAATAGGGGATTTTTTGGAGTGGAAGGGTACTCAGGCAAGGGTGCCCACTGAACCCTACTACTATTCAGTCACTTGTTGACAAATCTAGAGGAGAAACTGGAGAAGAAAAGTAAAGGAGGAACGGTTTTGCGAAATACCAAGTAATATTCCTTAGCGTACGCAGACGATATCGTCTTATTAGCGGATGACGAGACAGGAATGAGTCTCATGAAGAGAGTGTTTGAGGAGTATGTGAGAATTCAAAATTCAACGGTAAATGTAAATAAGACGAAGGTGATGATTTTTAGGAAGAGAAGGACAAAGGTAGAATATGAATCGAAAATGTAACGGGAGAAAGTGGAACATGTCAAGGAATTTGGTTACCTAGGCTTCTGTTTTGAGTCGAAAGAAGGGATTGAACTACAGGTGAGGAGAAGGATAGAATTCGCGACTCAAGTGATGGGGCAAGTTTGGGGTACAGAGAAGGGAAGGTTTAAATATGACTGGAAGATGAGACTGCGTATGTTTGATGCGTTGGTGGGGTCAGTCCTAAGTTACGGTTGAGGTAAGAATTAAGTAGACGTCAAATAGTTATTTAAAAAATTAAGAGAGCATGAAACTTTGTGAAGAAATTAAAAAGGGTGGAGGAAAGCAGGGTAGCACAAGCTTGTCTACGGAAAGTAGTAGACAAAGGGACTAGGGAAACCAGAATATTTGAGAAAGGTTAAAAAGGAGAGTAAATGGAACCACGTTATACGATTTAGGATGAGAGACGGAATGGGAGAGTGTTGATACTGGATGGATGAAGAGGAAAGAAGATGTAAAGTCTGCTATTGCGGGGTAGAATCATGGGCGCATGTTTTAGAGAGATGTACGGGGGAGCAAACAGGTGTTGAGAGTGTGGATGACAGGATAAGGTGGATCTTGGATGGCAGTGGACAAGAGGCAAGCTAGATGATGAGACTGGAAGAAACGAGAGAAAGGGGCATGTAGTAGAGAAAGGCCAATCGTGTACTCCCATACAAGAAAATTAAAGTTAACGAAACTTTAAAATCATATTAACGAAAATAATGAGAGGAAACGGAAACCCAGGAAGCTCAATAGTCAGCAAATCTCGAAAGTAATTTTGTTAAGACAAAGCGACAGCATATAAGTTAATATAAGTAGAATATTATTATTGAAGTATTTAGTATTATTAAGGTAGTAAACGTGGGTTTTTAACGTACTGTGAAGCGTGCGGACGCCCTGAAACCCGTAAAAGAGAGAGCATAAATACATACATAAATATTCTGCAAACGATCAATTATATAATGCAAGAAGTATTCAAATAGCGTGGTTCGGAACTGGAAAGGATCTGCTTTGGTCATGATTCCGGTTTCTTTCCGGGTTCGAAACGCTCCGCCTTTGAATCTGGAACGTTCCGTCCCGGAGCCGAATCGCTTCGCTTTCAATTTCAGAAGCCTGTTTCCTTAAAATATTAGTATTCATTATATTCCTTGAGAATGAGCATAGGATAAAACTCAAGAATTAAATAACAAGGTATTTCATCCTAATTCCCGTTTTACTTGAAAATCGTATCACTTTTCCCGCCCCAAGTAAAACAGATCTCGAATGATATAATGGAAATTTCATCAACAGTTGAAGTTTTAAATCCAAAATTTCATTTCTCTCCAAATTAAATAGTAATTGTTAGAAAGTACTTATCTTTGTTGTTTCTATTATTCGGCTTTCTTCGATCCCGGCCTTGATTTCCCAAGTTCTCTTTAGATTATAAGCGGCACTTTTCGTTTCGCAACTAATTGATTTTTTTATGGAAATGAAGGAAATTTTGACGTATACGGGAACATAATTTGAAATATAATTTCACAAAAATTGCTATTATGACCTTGAATGTTCAAAATTTTGGACTACACAATAATTTGACGTTCTTCGCCCTCACTCACAAGAAAAAGCCAAAAAAAAACATTTTTTCAATTCATAATCCTCTACAGGCTCTATTTTTCGACGGAATAAATTAAAAAAATAAAAACAAAAATTCACGTCAAGAGTCGAAATTATCCGGACTTGGAACAAAAAATTTCTCTGAAGAATTGTAAATTTGATAATAAGGCTTGCAGAAGCAACTTCGATCATGTGGCGGGCATTTTTGAGACGATTTCATATTCTGATTGAGAAGACTAAAATTTAAAAAAAATCTCTGTTCAAATACATATTTATAATTTCCTTTCCGAAATTCCCAGTTCTAAATTAAAAATCTTTAAAAACTTTGCAAATGTTTGGAAATCTCTAAAAGTCGTTTAGTATCATTCCGATCATTTGAACAATCTACCGGGAGAAAACAGGAAAATGATCACGAATTAATAAACATTTACCGCATAGGCACTATATATCAATTTTCCATTCATAAGTGTTTTGCTCTTAAGCTTGAAACATTATATAAATTGTGATATCAGTTTTAACGAATTTAGTTGTCACATTTTTTGTTTGAAAGTTAATCTGATGGAATGTAAATAACTGAGCAGTTACAAGGTTGACGCTCATTATCTATGAGATAACGACTAAACAATACACTATGCAATCTGACAAAGAACCCGAATATTCATTAGTTAAATTTTTTAATAAATCCTGCATTAACATTAATTATCTTTTCCTCTCAATAGAAAAGATGAAAATAATTTCTTCTCTCGTCTTATACTTGGCGGCCATCCTTAATTCTATTGGTAAATATAATAAAGTAATATATCTATAATTAGAGGTACATTCTCGAGTGAAAATAATTTGTCAATAATTTTCATCGAAAAATAGAATGGTAAAATTTTTAATCAAAAAAAGAATCAAAAGAAAACAAGCATTTTTTCTAACGATAATCATCATTTTTATTTAACAACCAGTCGCATTTGCAACTAGATAGTTGATTTTCCAAGCGAGAGGGACGAATTTCCACCAAATAGTTGAATTTTTAAGAAAATATTTGAATTTGCAACAACGTAGTTCAATTTTCAACTAAAATTATGAATCTCTTAAACAAAGAAAAATATAATAGTTGATATTGCAACCAAGAAAAGATTCTGATTTTAAATAAAATAGTCGAATTTATCCAAAAAGATGGATTCTCAACGAAAAATGGAATATTTATGGATTCAATAAAAAATGTATTTTAATTTAAAATTAAAAAATAAAATTCCTCCGGAAAAAATCTTTGAACAATATAAAGAAAAAATTATATTATTATCCATCTGATATATCCATTTTCTTATTGGGTTCTATTAATACAGTTCACATTTAGGCGAAAGAACAACATGGAGGGGAAAATTTTTGAAAGTAGGGGGGAGAAAAGAATTCTTTAAAAATGTAAGAAATGTTAATTTTGAACTTAAAAGATATTTTTCGACCAAAAAAATAGCCTTGACAAAATAGTTGAATTTCTACAAAATAGTTGAATTTTCAACGAAATTATTGAATTTTTAACCAAGACCCTGAATTATCCAACTATAAAGATAAGATTGTTATTCATACTTATATTTTTCATGTGTGACACATCATCACGAAACCTGTTAGCCCTTTGGAGTCAACGTAACTTTTTAACCACTCTTTCTTGTTGCAGAGTTGAGCTGTCAGTACGAGCATTCACCTAATGATGCCTCTGCTCCTCGTGTTCCTCGTGGCAGACCTTCTCTTGATTTGACTCTTTCTCTTGCCATACCTCACACTCCGGGTTCTCCAGTCAGACCTTCTCCTCCTGCCGAGTCTTCTCTTCGTGCCAGGTCCAGGTCTCCTTATGCCATTCGTTCTTCTTTCCGGCTACGTGAACTTACAAATGAACAACTTAGATCTGTTCGGCTTATTCCTCACAAGAATCCGAACCGGCGATTCGAAATTCGAAGATACACTTTTCCTCAGGATGCACAAATTTTTGTGAAAAATATACAAAATAGCCTTGGACCGATGCCAACTGGAAGACAAACTGTATTATCAAGGTCCAATGGTGAAGTATTTGCGATACTCGACAAAAATATCACAATGCTTCGTGGAATATATAAAAGAGAAAATGAAGTTCAAAAACGGATAAAAATAAACATGTACAACGGCGAAGTTGAAGAGATGACCAAAGACGAAATCGAAGAATCTCCCTTAGGCAAGAATCGCTTGATCACGAAGAATTTTGAAATAATCCTAGTAGACGACTTCAGACAACAAGTAACTGGTAATTGAGAGGCCGCATTCTCTAACCGTCTACAGATATTTCTCGCTCAACGGGCAACGCTGGCCTCCGGAGACTTTTCAAACAAGATTTGAATTTGAATTTCAAAAGTTTGCCGCAAAACTTTACTAAAAATATTCCTTGCCTTTTTCCTGTTATTTTCTGCCCAATTTTTTATTTTCCCTTACTACAAATATTCAACGATTAATATGTTAATATTGTAAGATTTTTAACATCGAATTTTCTGTATGTGGAATAAAACAATGTCATAATAACATTTCAAATTATTAATTTTAGACTCTGACTCGGTGAGGGAGGGACTAATGAGTGGGTGTACAGATATTTTTTATTGATCTAGACTGTCCTGTCTTTTATGTAAATAGCATCTTATGTCTCTTCGAATTAGGGTCTCATTCACACATGCCAACTATTCTTTCCTCGGTCATTCGTGAGTTGTTTATCTTTCATTCGCTCAACATGCCTAAACCATCTTAAAAAATTTCTTTCACACCTGTCAAATGTTGTCTTATATATGACACTCTTTGATGATTCTTACGTTTCCAACTTTGTCTATTAGCGTTTCACAGCACGTTGTGCCCAGGTATTCCATGCAGGTATTCCATCATGTGCGAACGCCAACCCATAGCATTTCAGCGTTGATATTGTCTACACCAGCAGCCTTACCATTCTTTAAGTTCTTAATTATATTTCTAACCTCAGAGGCATTGACTCTCTCAACCGGGTTTTCTAACGTATCGTAGTCTGTGTCGTAGTTGTGTTGTCCTATAGCTTCACTTCCCTAAAATTACTTGAAAGAGTCACTCAAAGCGTCTAGTAAACTTTCTGTATGATATAGAATTCAGCCCTTATTATTTCTCATGCTGATTAAATCTATACTTCTACTACCTTTCATATTGCTCGACGCTAATTTATAAAACAGTTCTTAGTTTCCCTTAAAATCAATTTGCATTTTATTCTCTTCCTCTGTTTTTATTTTATCTTCACTTTCCTTGACTAGTAGTTTTTCTTTCCCCTTTTTGTCTCTGTAATAATTCTCAAGTCTATTTCTCTCCTTGTCGCTAAGGCTTCTTATGTTAAACTTTCTTAGATACGCTTGTTTTTTTTCGTGGGCTGCTGCGCAGATTTCATCATTACGCAACGCACCAGCAGACATTCTGCCTACAACCGCAGAACATCACACTTCGGTCACTTTTCTTACAATGATATCCCGGATCATATAACATGTGCCTCCTATATCTCTATTGTCTACGTTGACCTTTGGTTTTTGGATCTCCAAAACTATCTAGCACCCTTTCTGTACTCTGACTTTGGCCGTCAATCCATTTATTCATATCTCCTGGTAGAATGATTCTTTCACCATGATCGCAAGTAGCTATAGTATCATTTAAAGTGTCCCAGAAGTCATCTTTTGCTTTAACCCTGTCACCACCAACAGAGGCGTAGCACGCTATGATGAATAATCTTCTGATTTCCACTTTGATTCTAACCCACACTAATCTATGAAATACAAATCCCGGATTCCTAAAATGCTGCTTTCCTCTTTCACTCATAATCAAACCGACCCCTTGACTACCATGTAATTCACTATGTACTCCTGACCATATTTCAACATCCTCTTTTAACTCCTTATATTCAAATCTTTAATGTGACATTCCCTTTCCTTTGTTCCAGGTACACATAAAATGTCCAGCTTTCTTGCGCACATAGTTCCTCGTAATTCTCTTTCTTTGATATCATTCATTCCTCTAGCATTCGAAACACCTAGTCTCCATTCAGCGCCTGAAACTTTACCTTTACCTTTACCGGGTGCGTGCCTTTCGGAAATCAAAGTTTCAATTCATTCCTAGGCTATTATATAGTTGGTTTGTGTTGTGAACCAAGAAGGTTAGCAGGTTAGCCGTTAGCAGCTTGATAATATGTGAAAATGTGTATATCTTTCATAGATAGATAGATAGATAGGTAGATCTCAATACATTCAATAGGTTTTCAAATTGTACGAGTCTTATGATTTTCTGTTTAGCCTTTCATGCATGTCACATGGTTTCAGCCATTTAAAGTGCCTTTCAGATTCTCTCAACACCTTGCATATACATATGTGAACGTTATAAAGTAACCCCTTACTTCTCCTGCTTTCATTCCCATCATATCACTCACATTCCATCCCCTCATTTTCACTCACTTCTATTACTTTTCTTCGCACACTGCCCAACTCCTCATAAACCCTACTTTCCACTCCTCCCTTGCCTTACTTCTCCCTCATCTACTTTTCCTCTCCTCAACTCCCCTACATTTATATCCCACGCATCTCTACCCCGCACATTTTCACCCCTTCACTCCTCTTAATTCTCCCTCCTCTACATCCGAACCCGTAACATAATTCACATACCTCACTTCTCCTACTTTCCACCCCTTCAGTTTCCTCACTTCTTTTTTCTCTACATCATCTCCCCTCACATCTCTTACTTATACACGCTTTTCCTGCTACTCAAATTCTCACATCCCACACTTCCAATCTCATCACTTCCCTCACTTCTCACTTCTCACACCTCTACTTCCCCTAATTCCTCCCACATACTTCTCCCACTTCTCCTCCACTCCCTTTCCTCACTTCTCTATCATCTTCTTCTCCACTCCTTAATTCTCCTAGTTTTATTCCCTGTCCCTCCGACCCCCTCACGTTTTTCTTCTCTCCAATTCGCTTACTTCTCCCTTGTCTATATTCTAACCCCTGAAATTGTTCACATCCCTGATTCCCTCTACTTTCTACTCCTTCATTTTCCTAACTTCCCTTTCTCTAATGCACTTCACTCACTTACACTTACTTTTCCTACTTCTAAACCCCGCACATCCCACACTTTTAATGCCATCACTTTCCTTAATAATCCATCCTCTACTTTCCCTGATTGCACTCCCATACTTCTTCTACGTTTCCTCGCATCCCTTCCCTCACTTCTCCCTCATCTGCTCTTCGTCTCCTCAATTTCCCTACTTTAATTTCCTACCTATCCCACCCCCTCACTTTCTCACTCCCTCACTTCTCCTTCTTTCTACTCTTTCACTTTCCTTATTTCTCTTTTTTTTATTTTCCCTTCTCTCACATTCCCCACTTATACTCACTTCAGCTACTCCTCAACCCCTTACATCCCATACTTCCAGTGCCATCACTTCCCTTACTTCTCGATCCTCTAATTCTCCTAATTCCACTTCCACACTTCTCCTACTTCTCCTCTGCTCTCATCCCTTACTTCTTCCTCATCCATATAAATTCCATTCACAAGAATAATATAGATCGAAATAAAGCGTAGGAATGAATAAAGAAACATGTGCCAAACGAAGGGTTAAAAAAATGCCAAAATAAGAAATCATTATTGATCAGTATTATATCACCTACATTTATAGTATATCAAAAATTCTATGAACACTCAACTGAGTTATCATAAACAATTACAGTGAACCCTGGAGATAGGATCGGTTTTGGGGCTAACAGTGGACCGAACTCTTCGGAGTTAGATTCACTAAGAACGTAAACAGTCAGGGGCGTATGAACCGTTTCCGCTGGATTACACTGCGTGGTAGAAACTATTTTGAAAATTCTTTTTCTAATATGGAGCAAAGGAAAAAATAAATATTTAACGGAAGTAAGGAAGAAAGTTTGCTGTTACACGTTAAAATGAATGTTTTTCCTGCTTACATACCTTAAAACTTTGCGTGCCGCTGAGCATCTCGTTTCAAAGGAGAACTTTCTCTTGAATAATTGGTCCAGATACTCTATCTCGCTTGCTTAACACATTTGTTGACAGCAGCAGTCAAAAACACACCAATACTTGAAACTATTCATGTATAAGCGAAACACTTTCGAAAAAAAATACTTCAAGTGGGAAGCACGCACTTTTGCGTATCGCGCAAATTGCTTGCGACGCAGTTTGACAACCAGTCATGCGAAGAAGTTATTTAACAGGGAATCACGTGCTTTTATAAATATTAGATGAACTGTCCACGAAAAACAGTTCTTACTCTTCGTTTCGAAACGATCATACTCTATCCCTGTCTATTGAATACTTCTTCTTGTTTGTTTTCTTTGTCGACTCATAGATCCTATTGGGTGGCTACAACAGCGCTACCAATTCCGAAGAAATTTGAATCTGAATTAAATATTAACCAGAAATATTATTGTAAATAATTAATTTTAATCTTCAGTATAACATTTTTGATAATTAATGTTGGTAATGTCAAAGACAGGCTCATTCGATCGCTGTGTGCTTCCGCTTCAAGTGAACTACCGCAACGTCATGACGCTGTGACCTCTTGATGAGCTTCCCCTTACCCCTCTCCATCCCTTTTCATCTAGCCACGTCTTCGTCATTACTACTGCATCCCATTGTGTCAAATTTCTCATAAACTCTCTATCCTTTCTTTTAAAGCCTGCTATATTCCAGTAGCATATCTTCCAATCTTCCCTACTTTAGCTTCTCATCTCTTTTTGTTTCCTACTATTTCTTCTTTCTATAACTCCCGTTTTGCTCTTTTCTAGTTTCCGGATACCTCATTTTTTACTAACACTTCTCTTTTCTTGTTCCAATCCCACCATACACCTCCTATCTGTATTCCCCATACTTGGCCCATGTTCCTCTTCCCTTTTTTCTTTCCTCTTTCGCTATTTTTCTTAACTTATACTGTATATTCCTTTTTACCGTTGTTAAATCATATTCTATTCTCTCCGAGCTTCCATATCACACCCTCTTCATTGTAATCACTTGCCTCTTATGATCTTATTTCTTTAGTTTCACCAGTACCATTCTTACCCCTCTTCGATCTTCCCTTTCTACACTTCGGACTTCCTCTATCCCTACCTTAGCATCAATCCTCTTTAGTACTTCTTACAATCCATGCTTCAGCTTCTTTTCTTCTAACCTTAAACTCTTTATCACTATGTTTCTTCTTCTTTCTTCTCTCTTTCTTTTCTATTCTCTGTTATATTTCTCTCAGTCTTTCCTTCTCCTTATTCCCCCATTACTTCTATCATCATTTCGCGCGTTTCATTCAATCTTTCTTCTTCCATCGGATCTTTAGCCTCAGCTCTGTTTCCTTCGGTCCTCACATTGTTTTCACCCTTCTCTAACAAACTAGCCAATCTATCGATCCCACGCTGTTCGCTCTCAATCTCTTATTTTCTACCCTTTTCCCATATTTTCCCCTCACCTTCCTTTCTTTGTTCTTCCCTTTCGGTTTAATAGAAAGTTTCTGATCTAAATACATTTTTATCCTTGCTGGTACTCGCTCCGCTCCATCATGCCGGAAACGGAAGTCAACCACTTTGTTAATAAATTATTTATTTGGTGAAGATTCATCATTTCAGTAAAAAATGTATTGCTTTTTGGTTTGAATATTCAACTTTTGTTTTTAAAGTAGACCTACTTTGTTAAGAATGCATCGTTTTGTTGGAGAGGCATCATTTCAATTGAAAATTAATTCCTTTAGTTGAAAATTTGACTATTTTTTTGAAACATTTTCATTTTAAGGCTGACATTTTTTCAACTGATAATTCAACTATTTCAGTTGAGAGTTCATTATTTGTTTACAAAGAGATCTTTATTTGTGGAAAATTCGTCTTTTAGTCAAAATTAATTTTTTTTACTGAATATTTTGGGTAGGAATAAAAAAATCAATTTAAGCCTTAAATTTTTTTATTCTAATTCTAGAAGATACGATGTTCAAAATGTAACATAATGAAAATGCTGATCTTTGAATATATTAATGGTTAGGAAAAAGGAAAACTTGGCGATTGACAAATCAAGGAAAAGCCAGAGAATTTTGAAAATGAAGTTTTGCGGTCACTCTAATATTTTTATTTACCTTTATGAAAAAATTTAGTTGAAGATGCAAGAGAAAGTCGTCGACCCTTATTATTTTTAAATTTGTTGAGATTGGGCGATCCTTGCCTGAGAAAGATTCCTGGATTTCTTCTGCGGTCATCTTTTTAACTTTACCGCTGTCCATGTTTATTTTCACCCGTTTTTGCGAACCATTTTTCAGTGTAGATATTCCACGAAGATATCTGTTATTTTCCAACATTATTGCAAAGACTTCACCATTGGACGTTCATAATACAGTTTGTCTTCCGGTTGGAATGGGCACAATGATATCATTTCGACCTTTCAGATGAATTGGTGCACTGCGAGGAAGAGTGTATCTTCGAATTTCGATGGTTTATTTTCTACCAATAAAGACGAATTTTCAACAAAATATATGAAATTTAAACAAATTGTTGAATTTTCAAATAAAAATGTAATAGTTGAATTTTTAAGTAAAAAAAAAAAATAATTTTCACTCAATAATGAATTTTCAAAAGAATAGTTAAATGTTCAACAACAAAAACAGGTTTCAACTCAAATGATAAATGATTACTAAAAAAATGAATTTTTAACAAAGTAGTTCAACTTTCAACCAAGTACAGTTGAATTTTCAAAACAAATAATAATAATAATAATAATTTTCCGCCAAAAAGACGAATTTTCAACAACATACATGAATCTTCAACTAAACAGTTGAATATGAAACCAAAAAAGATCAATTTTCAACCAAAAATAGAAGTTAAATTTTCACTAAATAAAATTAATTTGAAACCACACAAATAATTAATTTTCAACAAAATAGGTACCTTTTTAACAAAATAGAAGAATTTTAACCAAATATATGAATTTTAAACTAAAATGAGGAATCATTGACCAAAAAATTAATTTTTAACTATGCAGTTAAACTTTCAACCAAGCAGTAAAATTTCCACTAGAAAAAGATGAATTCTAAAAAAAAAGTTTTAGTTGATATTTCCACCAAAAAAGATTTAAATATTAAATAAAAAAAACAGTTAAACTTAACAAAAATATGAATTTTCAGTCAAAATAATTTATTTTCTACCAATAAAGACGAATTTTCAACAAAATATATTAAATTTAAACAAATTGTTGAATTTTCAGATAAAAATGTAATAGTTGAATTTTCAGGTAAAAAAATCTATTTTCACTCATTAATGAATTTTCAAAAGAATAGTTAAATTTTCAAAAATAAAAAAAAGTTTTCAGCTTAAATGATAAATGTTTAACCATAAAAATGAATTTTTAACTTTATTTTATTCTTTATTTTATTCTTCCAACCAAGTAGTTGAATTTTCAATAAAAAAGATGAATTCTCAAGAAATAAAATTGATCTAAACCGTAACTTTCAATGTGTTAATCAGTAATTTATGGTTAATTTTAATAATTGATTGAAATGTAGGAATTTAATGAAGAATTTTCATTTATAAATAATTTTACTATTTTATTATACGAAACTAATCAGTCAATATTTCCAGAAGATCAGTAATTTCAAGTGACTGATTCAATCAGCAATATCGACTGATTCATCTGTTAAAACGACTGTTTTGTCTGTAGAAATGACTGATTTATATGTTAAAACGGCTGTTTTTTCAGTAGAAATGAATGATTTTTCAGTCAAAGCATGCTTGGTTAATTTAATCAGTAAAATTTTGACTGATTTTAATTCAGAGTGTAATTAAAAATATTATTGCATATTCATGATTCATAAAACATACACTTTTTGTATCATATATCCATTTTTCTTTTGTGCAACTGCAGTATCTCGAAAATAATTAATTAAAAATATATATATTCAGATTACTATAAACATTTTTACTTTTAGAATTTCAAAATCAGGGCATAATCTAGAGAGAAAAAAATTCTATTTTTACAGCAGAAATGTGTTGGATACAAAAAATTTAATTGTCCGAAATCTACACGACTACTGATTATAGTTACAATATAGTTACAAGCAATTGGAAATAAACAAATTATTTATCTATAATTCATAATAAAATTTGACTTCAAAATAAAATACAAAATAGTTTTCCTGTCTGAAGGAAAAACCAACTTTTAGTGACAATTTTGACCATTTGGGAAAGTCAAAATCAATACACTTTCCTCTAAAATTCGTAAATAGTGCCTTATTTAACAAAAAATATAAAATATTATTTGTAAGCAACGAATATGAATCTTAATTTCTCTATTAATTTTGTTTTTTAAATACGTAGAGGCTGTGCCATTTCAGGGCCAGTCAGAAAGCAGGCAACCCGTCATACTAGGTCATTAAAATCAGGCCTCAATTCCGGTTGGATATTTAAAAAAATTAGCGTTCCCGTGGTGCAAATCCTCTACAATAGGATAATTATCTCGAAAACTTTTCTAACAATTCTAAAATAATTAATCGAAATTTGGCCAAAAAGTCGAAAATTGAACTTAACCTCAAAATTAAGGTTGTTCACGTATACGCCAATGCATACGTGTCTTTTGTATGGTAGAGACAACACGCGCACAAAAATGAAGCCATTTGTTATTTTACATTTAGATTTTCGTGCCGGTCTTTATGAAATAGAGTTATAAAAACGTCTAATCCAGAATGGCAGATTTGAAATTTCCCTTATTAAAATCGCTCTGTGAAAATAGGAATTAGTGCTGAAAAGACTAGTAAATAAATTAAAATTTTCCCTCCAACGCTCGATCCTTTAGACCATCTTACCTGCTCAGGAGACTCAAGCAAACGGTGGTTTATCACTATTATTTGCGCAATTTTAATGCAACACTGAATTAAATGAAAAAAAAAACGGCACTCGTATTTTAATCTCGACAAACGGCAGAGCACGTAACGTATATCCGCTACCGCTACGCCTGCATTATTGTGCATTTAGAACAAGATGGCGACACCGGCTCCACCATTCTGAAATGTTGGGTAGAAATCTAACCTCAAAATCTTAAACCATATACGAAACTAAAAAAAAAATTGAAAAAAATCTCATATGAAAAGTCGAAAACAGAATAGTATAGAAAAAATTTGTACAAAATGAACTTATTGCACTGAATTGAAAGTCTAAATATCCAAAAATATGGCTTAAAACTTTCTGATATTTTTCTTTTGTTTTATAACAAAAATGGCTGAAAGGGGGCAAAGCTGACCTAGCTGATTTTTCTTTCATTAGATATAAACTAAAGATTACAAAAAAAAAGCAAAAATTAATTTTTTAATTAATTTTATTCATCTGAAAAGGAATATAAATTTAATGTTTATTTTTCGATTCAATCAATATTTTGATTGATACCATTCGCCCTGGTGGGGGGTGGGGACTGGAGAGGGAAAGAAATAAGTGATGCCAACAACTTTTGGGTCGTCGGTTGCTGCAAATTTTTCATTTAGGCGTTTTTCTATTGGTATCCCTGCCCTTCGACCTCCTTTTGACCTTACGTCATACCTCGACCCGCCCCTCTTTTTTTCGCTAAAAAATATTTTGGAAAGAACAGTAATCATACCATGAATGGTATTATATTTTTATTTCAGGTTTATAATTGATAGCGGATTATCATTTTACGAGTTTCATGCGCACACAAATAAATTTTTTTTTTTAATATTCAATGATATTCGCCCATGCATGGTTACGCCACTGGGAAAACCCGGAAGGCTGGGTCTGACGCCAAGCGAAGTTGCGGGATTTTTAAAAATATGTCTACTCCCACCAAGATTTTTGAAGATTATGAAATAAATTTTTGAAACTTTTTAAGGATTATGAAGGTTTTAAGATTCCGGGGTAAATTTGAAGAAATAAAAAAAAACTATTTTAAATAAAATATTTACAAACATTTCAAATGATTTTTTAAAACTTCGTAAAAGAATGTAGAAGATTTCAAAGACAAAATTTTTCAATTTTGCAAGATTACAAAATTTTAGAAAAAATTTGAATAAGTTTAATGTATATTTACAAGTTTTAAAAGGATACAAAAATAATTTTATTTTAAAAAAAGTCGATTTTTGAAGATTTCGAAAAAACAATTTATAAGCTTTTTAGGAATTTTGAAAAGTTTCAAGAGAAAACAAAATTTCCTAAAATTCCAGGGTAAATTTAAATTATTTTTTTTTATTAATTTAAAGAAAATATTTTAAAAGATTCTAAAACACTTAAAATGACTTCCTAAAATTTCGGAAAAGAATGTAGAAGATTTCCAAGACAAAATTTTTCAATTTTGCAAGATTACAAAATTTTAGAAAAAATTTGAATAAGCTTAATGCACATTTACAAGTTTTGAAAAGATAAAAAAATAATTTTATTTAAAAAAAGTAGATTTTTGAAGATTTCGAACAAAAAATTTAGAAGCTTTTTTAGGAATTTTGAAAAGTTTCAAGAGAAAACAAAATTTCCTGAAATTCCAGGGTAGATTTAAATTATTTGTTTGAAAATTAATTTAAAGAAAATATTTTTAAAGATTCTAAAACACTTAAAATGACTTCCTAAAATTTCGGAAAAGAATGTAGAAGATTTCAAAGACAATATTTTTCAATTTTGCAAGATTACAAAATTTTAGAAAAAATTTGAATAAGTTTAATGTATATTTACAAGTTTTGAAAGGATACAAAAATAATTTTATTTTAAAAAAAGTCGATTTTTGAAGATTTCGAAAAAACAATTTAAAAGCTTTTTAGGAATTTTGAAAAGTTTCAAGAGAAAACAAAATTTCCTAAAATTCCA